>JALPQD010000197.1:2066456-2126570 GCA_023101885.1 Typhlomys cinereus
CAGTCTTATGGGCCTATTAAATTCAGGGAGTGACAAAACAAAAATGAAAAAATAAACCGTGACTGTAAGGAAAATATTTGTAGGGAAAGAGATAGGACATAGATATGACAGAGTGGGTCATCAGTTCATTGCATACACATAAAATTTTAAAGATTCATGTTAATAAAAAAACCAGTTAAAATTAAAATGTTGAGGGCTTCTAGGTAAGATGGTGGCTTAGCAGCAACTGTGGAGTTAGGAGCAGATAATGATCAGGAAATTGAGATAATATCAATCCTGTTGTTCTACCTCTATAGTTGTCAGAACACAGTGGGCAAGCCCAAGGTTCTTACTTTTTGTTTTTGTTTCTTTTGTGTTTTATCAATTAACCTGCCTCACAGCCCTGTAAGGTAGCTGCCTGCCACCATCACAGGAAGCTGGCTTTGCAGTGTCTGAGCAGTGAATGTGCTGGAAGCTCAATTTTCCTTTCTCATCAGGAGACGACGGCCACTTGATCACAAGCCTTACTGCCCTCTGCCAGACAAAAGGGACCATGGCACACTGAGTCCCAGGTAAACCATGGTTTCAGATTAGAGTACTCAGCTCCCGATTCTCCTACTGTCCACAAAACCAGTGCTGGGATTGCAGGTGTGACCAGTGTAATCATTCCCTCCTCCAAACCCACACCCACTCTACTGGGGATTTCAGTGTGCATCCAAGATTGAAAACACTTGCGTTTTAGGATTCGGAATGCAGTAGCTGGACATGTGTCTGTTGCTATGTGGCATTTTTCCCTTGCAGCCTTTCAATTCCAGCTACCAGAAAACAGATTTGCCTAGATAACTCATAGTATAAATTCAAAGCAGAGTGATTCTTACATTGTAAGGTGTTTGCCCCACCTAGATATAAACTTTCATAGGTAGACACTGTGGAAGAATTACAACTGACTTGGAAAGTTGCTGTCTATCCTTCAAGTTTACACCTGTTCCTGCCAACTCACACCTTCTCTTTTAATGAAATAGGAAAGAAAAATTCAAGGCCTTTTGATTGACTACCTTTTTTGATTGCAATGCTTCAAGGAAAAACTTAATTCACCAGGGACACTACATATATATCAATAGCCTTCCATTCATAGAAAAAATGGTTCAGTTATGGTAATATATTTTTGTCTGCATTCTAAATCTAAAACAAAATGCAAATACTCAAGAGAATGGGAGTCATTGGTATGTACATATTTTTAAGTTTCTTGCAGAATGAAAAATGAAAAAATCTTTTGTCTTTGATGTGTTGGTTGCACAATAAATTCCATGTGTATATTTTAAAATTTTTGTTAATTTATTTACAAACAAAATGGGTATATGTCTTTCCTGATGCAATCCCCTTCCACTTCTCTCCTCTCCCACCTTCATCCCCACACTCTTCTCCTACCCTTATTCCCTTCATCCCATAGTGATCACACACACAAACACACAGTCACATAAGCACACTGGAAAAGCTTACAGCTATTTGAGTACATGTGGCATGTATGAAGAACTTTCTTTGTTCCATTGGGAAGAAGACGACTAAACTGAATAGGTGCAAGTAAGCTAAGGCGAGTAATCAATGCAAACAATATACATGGCACATATCTATATCTATATCTCTTTATATAAAGCCTAATATATAGTTGCTACATGCTTAAATTAAAAAGTTATTTCTGCTCATATTGTGTGTTTCTGGACACTCCTGTCTTAGAAAGTTGCTTCTCATTTTAAAACTCAGTTGGCTCCACTAAGAGCAATTGGCAGTAAGTTTACAGCCTTTTGTTTATATAATTGACTGAATAACATCTGTTTGAAGCTGATTCAGTAGCTCACACGCCTCATGTGCGACATTCAGTGGAAACAGCAGACAGATGGCCTAGAGGTCACACTTTACAATAACTGCGGGCAAGAAACCGCATCTCCTCTCATCTGTGATTGTCAGGTCCTGTCATTCTGGGCTGAGAGGACAGCGTTGTCCAATGGGAAGGCCTGCGGGGAGGACCGTCCATCAGCCCCCAGACCGGAGGAGGGGCGGGCTTCCAGGGCCTCCCAGGGGCCTTTGCGTCCAGCCCCTCCGCCTCCATCTCTGCTCGGGCCGCGTGTGCGCTCTGGATCCGCAGCTCTGGCGGGGACGAGCCGCGGAGCCGCGGGAGCCGCGGGAGCCGGGTCTGTCCCGGCGCCGCAGCGGTGAGTGCAAGCAGGTCCCGGCCGGTGAGCAGCCGCGTGTCCCGGCCTCTTGCAGCTCTGGAGCTGGGTGCGGCCGTGGGGCGGTGACGCCCCGTGCCTGGGGCTGCGGGGGAGCGCTGGGCTGCAGCGTCGCAGGAGTCAGGGGCTGGGGGTTCCCGGTGGGACGCGGGACGCTGGGGGAGCAGCCTGTGGGCGTCGGGGCGGGGCTGTGCTCTGCCTGGCTTAGGGTGCCCAGCTGGTGGTGCATTTCCCTGTATGCAGCTTCCGGAAATCCTGAACCTGGCTGGGAAAGTTCCTGTCGTGGGAAAGTTCTTCCCCTGCGGATCCTGCACACAGCTGGGTGATGCACCTGTCAGCTCTCAGTAGCAACCATGTGCAGAGGCCTTGTCTCTTTTGTCTGTTGTGTGGGACTGTGTTTGTGTTTGTCCATTTATGTATCCCTTGCCTTGTGTGGCTAAAATGCAGCAGGGAACTGGTTCAAATCCTCATTGCCAAGTCAGGCAGGTAATGTGTGTGGAACCAATATTTCAGGAGACTGAGGAAGGAGGAAGCATAACAGGTGTCTGCATGTGTCCTAGGCTGACCTGGGAACTTCCTAAAGTATTCTCTGAGAAAATTCCTCCCAAGAATGTAGATAAGCAGGTACTTTTGCAATTTAATTCTTCTGAGAGAGATGGAATCATTATTTTTGCTCATGTGTAACATGGCCTGTCTAGAGAAGTCATAAGACAACTTTCAGAAATCGGTTTTTTTCTACTCAGTCGACTTCCAGAAATCAAATGTAGATCTTCAGGTGTATGAGCAATCATCTTACCTGCTCTGGTATCTCACCAACTCCAGGCATTAGTTTAATGATAGAGTGTGTACCAAGAGGTGGTAGGGCCCTGAAATTCATTCTCAGTTCCTTTCTCCTTGTGAAATCTGAGAGCAGTGAGTCACAGATCTTCTAACAGTTGATTTCTATGAGACTAGGGAAATCTCTCCCCTGCTGGCCAGTGAAGTGTGGCCATAAGAAAACAAGAGTCAGGATTTGCTTACTCAGCTGCTTTGAAGCCCACCACTCCTCCCTTTTGAGTCCCTGAAATCAGGGGATGGGTGTTGTGTGGATGTTGCTCACTGTATAGAACTGGAAGACTAAGCCAGTGGGCAACACACAGACTGCTGATGGGCAGGATGGAAAGAGGGAACGTTGAGGAGAGTTTTGAAGGGGAAGGAGCCCTTCGTTCATTCTGATGTCTGTTTAACAGGTCTTGTCAGCTGGGAGTCAAATGAAAGATTCCAGCACTTGGTAGTGTTTGCTGAGAAATTTGAACAAATACAGAGTATAATCCTTGTAAACAGCACCATTTGAGAAAGTAGTAAGCAAACCAGTTCTGACTGAAGTCATCAATGCATGTGGCCTTACCCCTTTTCCAGGTATAATCTTGAGGTTCCTTGAATTTAACTCGCCAGGTGTTGTGTGAAGATCCAGGGCCAGACACCTTCTCCTGGAGGACAGACATGGTGAGTAGCAGGGCTGAATTCCCGAATAGGTCAGGGAAGCTCTAATCGTCTTCCTGTGCAAAGGAATAAATACTTTTACCTCTCTTTGTTGTGCCATTATGGAAATGTCACTTGGAAGTCCAAATCTTGTCACACATGCACCTCTGTTTGTGCTGTCACTTCAGTCTTTGCCTGTTGACCATCAGTTGTCATAATCTTTTCTGAATGATGCTTTACATTCGTTCATGGTATTCTAAGACTTGCTGAACACAGGATTCCCACCTTATAGTTTGGTGACTTTCATTACGTGCTTTCCCTTCTGAGCTATTTAACTAGTTTTGCTGTGTATTCTGTATGTTTCTGTGTATGTATTTGTGTGTTTGTGTGCTATATGTATTTTTGTTTGTGTGTGTGTGTATGTGTGTGTGTGGTAATAGGAAGAAATCTCTGTGTTCCCACATGTTAGGCATCGGCTCTGCCACTGATAGAAGTTAAATATTTTCTTTTAAGATAAAAAGCATTTAGCTCATGTCATCCTTAAGCCCGGGGTCCTTGTGCCTTGCCTTGTCATTTACCTGTGATTACAAGCCTGTTCCATGAGAGCTGGATTTGGGTCCTTGTTTGTGCCAGTGAAGAGTCCAGAGCAACGACCATTACAGGAATGGTCTTAGATACTCTTTTATCTGCCTGCCTTTCCCAAGTCCTCCTGCAGGTGGCTCCTGGCAGCAGGTCTGGAGGTAGCAAAGCTGTGCAGAAGCACTGAATGTTGCCTTGTCCGCACCAAGCAAAGTCCTTGTGGCATGAGGAGATGCAGACACACGGAGAAGATATACTTGGTGATATGTCTGCAAATGATGAAAGACAAAGGAGACACAGCAAGAGGCACAGACAGACCAGCAGGCCTTGGGACACACAGTCCCTAGACCTTTGATAGGAGGTTCAGCTTCACTCAGTTTGCTCCCTCACTTCCCTTCTAATGTAGGAAATATAACAGGCTGTTGTGTGAATGCTTCTCCTGGGGAATTCCTCACACAACCCTTTATCTAGATTACTCTGCCCTTTGTGTATGCTAGACATTATTGTTCTGCGTGATAATGTTTAGATTTTTTGTCTGTCGGAATTGTCTCCTCACTGTCTGACAGGTTCTATGCTGGACAGAAGCTCTGTAGTTACATCAGATCCCAAGGTCTTGCTCTCAGAACTTGAAGCCCTGGCAATGGAAGACATAGGGTGATGAATATACATTGAGGCACACAGACAGTTTCTGAGGGCTCCTTTGTGAACGTGCCACTGTGGGGAACATCTCCTGGGTTCTTCACTGATCAGGATGCTTAAGTTCTAGCTGTCACCCTGTGACTCTCAGGGGTGAGAACCTTAGGCAGGAGTCTTTATGTCTGAGAAGTCAGACACAGTGAGAGTCTGCAGAATCGCAAGCAGGCAGGGAAACTGTGTACATGTGGCACCCCATCTTGCACCACTAGGTCCCTAGGCTGCATCTGTTATGTGCCTTATGCTCCCCCTCAAGCAAGGGGTCATAAAGTCTGTGTTGGGTCGGTCATGTTCCTCCCAGCCTGTGTCTACAAATCCTCAGTCTGCCATGAGTGTAGGGTGTTTGCTGAACTTGAGAGAAATGCACCTCTGCATGTGCATGGGTGGATGCTGCTTTTGGGTCCCTCATGTCTGTTTTTGGAAGCATTTCAACCCAGTGTCTGTCTGAGCACTTCTGTGTCCTGGGAAACCCAAAACCACATGTATCTGAGCTGTTTTCTGGTTGCATTGAGCTGATGTTTTGCCTATGTGGTGGCAAAGGTCAGACCATAGAATTGTCTTAGCGGCCATTGGCCTGTCGAGTCTTTAAATAGGAGTTCTGGGGACTCAGGACTAGAGGGCTAGTCATGGCAGGCTCTAGAGAAGGTGAATGAGGAATATATCAGTTTTGTCCATGAGACTGTAGCAGAAATGGAAGAAAAATTAAAAATTTTGTTCTTATTTATACTAGATAGACATGTCCTGGATAATGCTTCCAGTTCAGTTCTCAGCCTGCCTCCTCAGAAGAATCAGTTTGGAGATTTTTTTATATTCCGTGATACTTCCATTTTTAAAAGGTTTTATGTATATATAGATATATAGTGTGTATATGTAATAATACTATATATACAGTTAAAATGTATTAATCATACACATGTTAATTATACACATAATTCATCATCTGTACTGATTTATGTGCAGGGCTAAGGGAAAATAGTAATAGCAGACACTTGTTGCACAACAAGCCTGCCTTAAAACATTTGCAGTCAAGAGCTTTTCTTTATGTCCTCACTGTACCGTCATTCACAGCGTCTTTGGAAGGCACCTGAATAACCATTTCATTGTGGGCGTTGAAGTGAGAGGCATCTCATTGTGCAACCAGATAGTAGGGTGTGGGCTTTCTAGGTCTCAGTGTGACCTCTGCCTCTGCACCCGTTTTTCTGCCATCTTGGGAAATGTGTCCAGTTTCCCTCAGTGGCCAGGAGAGGATGGAGCTAGTGGGGCTGTCCCAGGAGGAGCTGTCAAGGGAAGAAGAAGTGGGGGAAGGGCACTGGCTTCAGTTGATCTAATACACTGATTAATAGCTTCAGCAACAGGAGGAGTTAATAGAAATTAACAGTTGTGGCTGGAAGATGGCTCGGTGTCAAGACTCTGTCTTGGAAACAGAAGGACTTGGGTCGGGATCCCGGAAAACCACCAGACCAAAATGGCAGCTGCCTGCACTTCCAGTTCTGGGAGGTGGAGCCTGGGAAATCCTAGTGGGAAACAAAAGGAGGTGGAAGCAACCCAGGATGATTCCCAAAGTCACCCTTGATCCTCCACAGTTGATGTGGGGTTCAAACTCATGTTGACAGCTCTTGGCTGACTGTATGGAGAGGGGGAGTGTGCTGTCCCCCCATTCCCTGCCCTCCAAGGACATTCAGACATGACAGGGAGTCAAGTGGAAGCAGGAACTCCGTTTATTGTGGGCGGTGCAACAGACTGTGAGGCACTAAACAGGCAGCCAATCATATTAAAGGTCAGCGCAACACGCAGGCCTCACTGGCTGGGGTCAGCATTAAGGAGCTCTTACGGACCAATCAGGGTTCTCTGTGATGCAAACAGTTACGCCCAGCACACAAGCTCTCAGGGCCATCTTAGTCCCTATGTGCTTGGTTATTTCCCTGCTCCCTCCTCCCAGGCCATCTTTTCTGGGCTGGCCCAACACAAAGTGACAGTGAATCTAGTTCACACACGCACATGTGCACGCACAAACACACATCCACACATATTCACGCCTGTGGCCGTGGAGCTGTGAGCACAGCTGAGCACAGTCTTGAATGGCCTGTGGTGGGGCAGTGGTGGGCGCCTCCCCCAGCCAGAGCCAAGCAGATCTTGGGAGGGTGGGGTGTCCAGCATTCTGCATGACATCACCTACATTTTCAGATTTTTCAAAATTTTTTTAGATGAGACAAGCTTTCCCTTTTGGCCTAGGCTGGGGTGATCTTATGGCTCTCTACCCGCCAGCCTCCCAAGTTTATGTCCAACCACCCTGTTCAGTAGGCTCTTTATTTCCCCTCTACTATGCTGCTTCCTGAAATCCTTAAACTAGTTGTGAAAATAACTAGATTGGGAAATTCTTTTGCTGGCTGATCTTTCAAACACATGTGTGATTTACCAGTCAGTCATCTTTCAGTTGCAACCTGTGCAGAGGTTTTTGCCTTGCTTTGCCTGTTTTGTGTTTGTGTGTGTACACACCTTTCCTTGCTGTGCTGAAATGCAATAGGGAATGGGTTCTAAATCTGAGGTTCCATCCCATCTCCAAAGTCAGGCTGGGTAGAGTAGTGTGTGATGGCACTAATATTTCAGGAGACTGAGGCAGGAGGAAGCACAGCCTGAGAACTTACTAAGTAGTCTCTAGAAAGTTCCTCCCAAGAAAAAGATAAGCCGATTTTTTCTTTTTTTAATTTAAATCTTTTGAGACACAGGTAGACTTTGAAGGCATTTCTTGCCCGTACATTCGCAGAGTCCCATGCTCCTTACTCCTTATGAGAGGTGAATGAGGACTGTCCAACACACCTATCTTTACCAGTTCTAGGGCAGATCACTCCATTAGTTTTAGTATTCTCCATCCTGCCAAGGCAATCTTTAATGGCAGGAGGTTTCATGTATTTGGAGAGCCAGCTCCAAATGTCCTACCAAAATTCTTCCTTATGATTCTGTTTGTCTAAAATCACACCTGTTACCACCATCTGTGTTATTCAGGGTTCTCTAGATCCACAGCATCAATAGAGAATGATATAAAACACCTAGGATTAACTATCACAGACATTTTGTGTAATGCAGCTTAGTCTGCTGTACAGAAAGGCTATGTACACCTCTAAGAGGCCATTCGGGAGTTTTTCCCTATTTTTTTTTTTTTCTGTTTTTGAACTATGCAGCTTATGTCCATGAAGAGAATCTTAATGGGAATTCATGGCTTATAGGAACCTCAATGTGCTGGGTTAGGATACTCCTCCTATGCATGAATCTATGATGTAATTTATTTTTCTGAAAACTAATATTTGGAATACACTTGGGTATAGAAAACCTTGGTGCTTAATGTGTGTGCTTAAAACCCTTAATTCATGTATAGTTCTACTTATACAGTACTTTATGGTAGATTCTTGTAATCCTAACTGTGAGGAAGTGGATGCAGGAAAATTAGAAGGTATTTATTTTTCTTTCTCCTATCATCTTCTTTATGACATTGGCAAGACATACACACAAACACACACAGACACACCTACACACTCACGAAAGTGAGCTCCCATTTACCATGCCTAAAGCTGAAGTTAAAGAGACATGTGTCATTGCAGGGGTCAGTATCGTTTGAGGACATAGCTGTGGACTTCACCTGGGAGGAGTGGCAATGCCTGGATGCTGCTCAGAGGACCCTCTACAGGGGTGTGATGCTGGAGAACTTCAACAGCCTAAGGTGTTTAGGTGAGTCTAAATCCGCTTTAAGTTTACAATCATTTTCTTCTGATGTAAATATAGGATTATTCCAATCTTTATTTTTTATAACATTCTTCATTTTGTTTATGCTGTGTGTCTGTGTGTTGTGTGTGCATTGTCACGAGTGACGTTTTGTTTCTGCAAGTTCCTGGTCAGGGCGTGAGGCGTTATCCTAGTTTTTCTGCCTTTTTTTGGGTGGTGTCTCTTGTTTGCTACTTTGTAAGTCAAGTCTACTGGCTTTCAAGTTTCTGGGAAATTCTCTAAGTGCCTTCCATTTTGCCACGTAACGTTGGGCCTACCCCTACCGTTATGTGATTCTGTAGCCAGGTATTTGGTTTTAGTGTACACAATGTGCTACATGCAGCCTTGCATGGTGGGCAATTTTCTGAGTCTGCCATCTGCACTGTACTACACCATGTGTCCAAGCCTCACTGCTAACTTTTAGTAGCGCGAAGCCATGAAAAATGATTTTTGCACTTTTGTGTGATGACATCCATGAGATGTTTAATGTTCAATGCTTTGTTGTCAACCGTGTAGTTAGTAGTACTATAGAACATAACAAGTGATCATTACCTCCCTGTGCACCCCAGCATATGCTCCATACCCTCCCTTTCAACCAACCCTTTCTTCCATAGAAATTTTTGTACATTTTAGTGATCAGTGTTTTATTCTCTGCTTTGACATCAACTTTACCTTACAGTTAGTTTGAGAGGATAGAGGAGTCTTCTTTCTGTGAGCAACAGATTGCACTAATTTCTTTGACGTTCTGGGGTCAACATAGATGGAAGGACTATGTCTTCCCAAGTATGGAAGGAGAACATGCAACAAGAAATATTCCTTCTTTTCCTGATGAATTGGTGAATAACTAAGATTACTAGGATTCATAGAGAGCAAAGCTGGGTCTCAGAAGATTATGTTTATTAAACACATTATTTGACTTTTCTATGTGGATAGAAAGTTATAAATATGATGGATTTGTGGTCTCCTGTGGAGTGTTTCTCAGCCAAATTTCTTTTTTATTTCCTTTGAATTTTATTTTTTTCCCTAGTTTACAAGCATAGTGTGTATAATCCCTGCTTCCTCCTCCACCTCTCTCTCCTTCCCCAACCCTCTCTCTTTTTTTCCTCATTTCCCTCTCCCTTCATCAATCATCCCACTCCTGTCCTTCTGCTTCTATAATTCTTGGGGTTCACTCTGGATCATATGCTCTGCTGGAGGTTCAGACTTCTGTGGCAGACCAAGTAGCCCTTCCCTGGACAGACCCACAGAAAGAGGCTCTCCCCTTTATATGTCTCGCCGTAACCACTAAGGTTCCTTCTGCTTGAAATCATTTCTTTCCTCTTAGTACAGTCTTGATCATGTCCCACAGATTTCGATATATTGTGTATTCTTTGTCATACACTTCTAGGATGTTTTGGATCCATTTTGATTTCTGCCCATTCCTCATTCAGCAGCGTGATAGTTAATTTCTAAGAATTGGAGTATTTTCTGTCATTTTCCCTGTTATGAATGTCTATCTTGATTCCATGGTAGTTTGATAAAGTGTAGGATATAACATTGACTTTCCTGTACATGTGGATGCTTGCTTTGTGGTCCAGTATATGGATTATTATGGAGAAAATTCCATGGGCTGCTGAAGGAATGTGTTTTCCTTGTATTAGAATGGAAGATTCTGGAAGGTTCTGTACATGTCTGTCAGGTCCATTTGCGTTATGGTTTGATAAAGCTCCAGTGTGTCTCTATTCAGTTGTTGGCCTGATGATGTATGCAATATGGAGACTGGGGTTTTGAAGTGTACTGTTACTGTGTTTTGATTGATTTCTTGTTTCAGACATTGTAGTGTTTTTTTGAAGAATGAGAGTGAGCCCTATTAGAGGTGTATGTGTTAGTATTGTTATGACCAATATGTAGTTTCCTTGCATGTGTCTTATGACTTCTTTATTTGAAGTCTACTTTGTCAGATACTGGGATTGCTTGTTCTGGTAGCTTGGAGCACCTTTCACCACTCTTTGTTCTACCTCTGTGCCTGTCTTTCATGGTGAGGTGTGTTTCCCTAAGGCAGCAAACTAACAGGTTATGATTTTTTTTTCCATGTTTATAGTCTATGTGTCTTGATTAGAGAGTTGATTCCTTGACGTTTAGGGTCATAACTGAGAATATTTCTTGATTTGTGTCAATTCGGGAGGTTGTAATTTTTGTATGTGTATTGTTAGCATTTGTGTTGGTATTGTTTTTCCCTTCTGTCCTCATCAGTATGTTTGTCGTTTTCTTCATCCTTGAGTATCTTTTCTAGCCTCTTCTGTAGTCTGGTATGGTGTCATGTAGGCCTCGAGCTTGTCTTCATTGTGGAAAATTTTTTGTTCTCTTGCAATTATGACTGGTAGTTTTGATAAGTACATCAGTCTGTGTTGGCATTGTGCTCATTCATGACTTGAAGTTCATCTCTCCAAGTTCTTCTCGCTTCACTGTTTCCACTGAAAGATCATTTATTATTCTAATAGGCTTTCTTTTAAACGTGACTTGTTTTGTTCTCTCTCAGTGCTCTCAGCACATTCTCTTTGTTTTGTATCTATAGCATGTTGATTATTATTTGCCATAGGGAGTTTCTATTTTGGTTGTATCTGATTGGTGTGTGATGAGTGTCCTCTACTTGGGTGGGGATCTCTTTCTTTAATGTGAAAAACTTTCATTGATGATAGTGTGGAAAATGTCTTCAGGTGTGACTCTCTGGGTTTCTCATTCTGCATTGCTATTAATCCACAGGTTTAGCTTCTTCAGGGTGTCCGATAGCTCTTGAATATTTCTTGAAGTCTTTTATTAGCTTTTTCAGTCTCTTTAATTGAGCAAATTTGTACCCATTTCTGATATGCGATTGTCTGCTTCATTAGTTCTGACGTTGAGACTTTCTGTTAGGTTTTGCATTGTAATTGTCTTGTCTTTAATTTCACCTTTACCCTCTTCATGAGATTTTTTTTTCAATTGTTCTATGCTTTATTTTGTTTCTTCAACAGCCTTTTCCATCTCATCCGCTGCCTGTAATTTTCCTATTCATATTTACCTACGCATTTATTTAACTCTTCTCAGTTTTCGTTTTTCATTATTTTCATTGTATTAGTAATTAATGTTTGAAAATCCTTATGTTGGTTGCTGCTTTCATGGCTAATATCCAAGGTGTTATTCTCGTTAAATCCATCATTATGAGCTTGATTTTTTTGTTTTTTTTTTGCAATTTTTTTTGTCTTGGTTTTTGTTTTATCTCATGGATTTACATTGTGACGTGGGCATTTTATGTTTGTTCTCTGCTGTGTGTTTGACAAATTTACCTCATTTGATTAGTTGTTGCAACTGTTTTCATGGGGGTTAAAGGGATCAGTCTACAGTTGTTTTGTGGATAACATTTTTGTTGTTACAAAGGAATGTGTAAGCCCCACTCTGATTAAGGGGTGATGGAGTCTTAGTCCAGTTTTAACTGAGAGGTTTACTATTGGGTATTAAGGTTCTTTTTTTTTTTTCCCACTCATACAAAGTTAACAGGTACACCAGTCGTCTCCCTCCCTTCACCCCCCCCAGCCCTTTTGTTCCCCCCCTCCCCATCCCCCAGTGCTTCCCTCTTCCATCCCCAGAGCATCCTTTAATGTGCAGTAGCAAGGTTTGTTAGCTGAGGTTTTCATTTAGGTAGTAGAGCAGCTTTAACATTATATAATCCTGTGGCTTAATAGCCACGCATTAGTAATAAATGTGATATGATAGATTTTGGATCCTTGTGGTGTGTGAACATAAATGGTTATGAGCCAAATTGGTAAGTATATAGGACTTTAGGTATGTTGTGTAGAAACCTTTAACTGCGCTGACTGTCTTTTGAGGTTAAAAAGAAAATAAGGTTGGTTACTTATCTTCAGGTTAGATTGGAAGATGGTAAGCTCTTTGGGGTCCTCAGCTATGTGATGTTAGTCCACTGGTCCCCGACTTGTATTTTCTGGATGTGCACTGGTCACCTGGTGAGGGGTCACACCCCAGTGTTTTGGGAGCTGGGCTTGCTGGTTGTGTGACTTGGGGTCGTGTACCAGAGCATGGGTGCTGGGGTAGCTGGTTACTTGGCTCGGGGTCACATCCTGGTGCATTGGGAGCTGGGCTGGTTGCACTGCACTAAGTCCTTCCTTGAATATTACTTGCCTGAGTGCATTGGTCGTCTGACCATGATTTTGACCAAATACATGAAAGAAGCACTATTGTAGGAAAAAAGATTCATTTTGGTTCATTGCTTTTAAAATTGCAGTCATATTTTTTTTGCAACTGTGGTTTGATCCTGTGGTGGTGACACCATCATGGTAGGAGCATGTGGTGTTCCAGAGATGTTCATCTGATTGTCTTCAGGACTCAAAGTGAGGAAGGGCTGACAGCTCAGGATTCCTTCTAGGGCAGGTCCTTGTTACCACACTGTTTTCATTGCTCTGTCTGCAGTCTTCACAGTAAACCCTTTTTTTTTCTTCCAGTCATACAAGCTCAATAGGTACCCATATCCTCTCCCTCACTCCACCCTTCCCCAGTCCCCCTTGCACCCTCCCCAACTTTTCCCCTTCCTTTCACCCCTGTCCCTTCCCTTCTCCCTGCGCCTCAGCCTTCCACCCTCCCATCCCCTGGAGCATCCTTTCCTTGAATGCCAAACTTCCCTCTGAGTCCTCCACTCTGGTGAGGTGTAAGGATTCAATGGCATAGCCCAGAACCCTTTCCTGGGCTTCCAGTTAGTGTGGGAACACTATTATGACTGTTAATCCCTGCATCTAAGGATCCTAGTGACTGTGATATGTGCTAGACTTTTGGGGGTCTTTGACATGTTAGTCATTGTACAGGTAGGTCATGCAAAGTCTGATTATGGCTGTTGTGGCCCTAACTTGTTTGGAGTATCTTGCATATCATTGGTCCTCTCCATTTTTTGGCTCTTACAGTCTTGCCGCCCCCTCTTCTGCAAGTATTCCTGAGCGTTAGTATGAGGAGAGATTTGGCTGGTCTGGTTCCAGGTGATTAATGTAGGGTCTTTGGTCTTCTGAATTATGGTTTGTGGTTGTTTTCAGTTTTGATGTTCCTGCACCACCTTTGGCTCCATCCTGATTGGTATTGGAGTTTTCTAACTAACCAAAGACAAAAAGGTGTTTAAATGAAGATCTTACTATAAGAGGAGATTCAAAGGTAGATGGAAAAGGAATCAGAAACTGAAGTTGGGGGGTGTCAGGGTCCCATTTGCAAGATCTATCTGCTAGTCCCTATACCCTCTCTGATTGGTGAGATCAAACCTCCTCTGTCGCAAGTGACCAGGAAGGAAAGTGATAGTGAGCTTCACCTGATAACTCACTAATTACATATCAGTACTTGATGGTGACCTATTTTCTCTACTGAACATGATCTCCTGGGGGGCCCTCCTTCCCCTTCCATCCTGTTTATAATTTTTGCGATTACAATAGGTATGACAGAGATTTATCTTTGAATATGTCATTAAGTGGGTTTGGTAGTAGGATCCACCTGTTAGGAGTACATATGGTGTTTAATTTTCTGTGTCTGGGATGCTTCACTCAATAAAATTTTTTCTAATTCCATCCACTTGGAGGCAAATTCCATTAATTCATCTTTTTTTGTGTCCGAGTAGTATTCCATTCTATAAATGTACCACACGTTCCTTATTCACTGGTCAACTCTTGGGCATTTGTGTTGATTCCATGACTCTGCTATTGTAAATATTGTGCTATGAACATGGTTGTGCTGGTGTCATTATGTGAATTTTTGCTTTATGGAGGATTTTTCCCAGAAGTGGAATAGCATGGTCATAAGGCATTTCAATCTTTAACTTTTTAAAAAACCTCCAGAGTGATCGCCAGTGTGGTTTTATAAGCCTGCATTCCCAGCAGCAGTGTAGGAGAGTTCCCCTCTCTCCACATCCTCTCCAGGATTTGTTTGTATTGTAGATTATTGCCATCCTTACTGGGATGAGATGACATGTCAGGGAAGTTTTGATTTGTATTTTCCTGATGGCTGAGGATGTGGAGCTTTTTTAAGATATGTGTTAGACACCTCAATTTTATCCCTGGAAAAGTTTCTTTTAATTTCCCATTTATCTCCTTGGTGTTTAGTTTCCTGAGTTCTTTGTGTGTGCTGGATAATAGAGCTCTATCAGATATGTGCTTAGTGAAGATTTTCTCCCATTCTGTGGGTTGTCTTTTTGCTAAGTTTAAAATCTCTTTATCTGAACAGAAGTTCTTTAATTTCACAAGATCCCATTTGTTGAGTGTTGGTTCTATTGACTGTGTTATGGGATTTCTGTTAGGAACTGTTGGCTGGGGCCTTCCCTAGTGCCAGAGCAGACTCTGAAAATTCTTGATTTATATGTTTTCTATGGAGAGTCAACTCATGCATGATTTCTTCTGACATGCATTCAGTTATAGGTCAACGTATATTTGGCTGAATTTCAAGTTGTGATTCAGTCTTTTATTCTGGTTGCTAACACTATTATCAGTGAAAATTTCTTCCAGGAACAGGGATGACTCAAAGGCAGCTATATACCAGATGGCCACCCTATGCTGAATGAGACTCATGGAAACAGTAACTGTCCAGCTCTGATTGCAGGAGAACCCCCTCTTACCCTCTTGGCTACTCAGTTTTCTTCAGACTGCTTCACTGCTAGGGACTATCTTCTTAAGTAACTGTTTTCTGATTTTCCTTATACTGGAAACCACAGCCCCTCCCAATTTTGGTACATATGGGATCCCTTTGATGTTAATGAATCTCCTCCTAAAATGGAATATTTCCAGTATTTACAAAGCAGAGACTGAATCCAACTGACACTCTTAGGCTACAATAGAAGCAAGTTCTTATGTCATATTGTACCCATATGAAAAAATTATGCACACCTGTGTAGCGTCTCAATTTAGCATTTGAATCTTTACTATACTGCTATTCATTGCCTTCATTGTAAATTGGAAAATAGCCTGGTATTAAAGCTAAATGTTCAGTGGCTGTTCAAAGTTACTTTGTCTGATGAAGTGAGCCAACAGTGACATTAAAGCTTAAGAGAGACAGGAAGATTTATTTAGCTTTTGTTTCCATAAGGGAGAAATAATCTATTATGACAGAATAGGCATGGCAGACAGCGGAGCCCACAGTTGAAATGAGTCAGGTCAAGTCCATCATCATGGGAGGAAGTTTCAGTTTGACAGCCCAGGGAAAAAGTCCTGTGGCTGTTCATTCTTGTGATTCCTTTTATCTGATTCACTGGGAAATTCCGCCCAGATTTAGGGTAGATCTTTGTGTTGTAAAAGTCTTGTCTCTAAATTAGCTGTTAATCTGTTTTACCCTGACATAGTCAAGTTAACTCTCACAGGCTGTATAGTATGGATAAGCTTTTTGACTCACTTGCCAGGACTACAAAAAAAAAGCTCTAATAAATGAATAAATAATCCCATCATTTTGTTGAGAAATTTTCATAAATGAACAAAACGCATTCATGGCTTCTCCCCTTCCCCTCCTTCTCCAATTTCCTTTCTCTCCTACCCTAATCTTGCTTCACCAGTCTCATCAGCTCCCTCCTATCTTTCTGAAAATATGAATCTCAGGGATCCATTTGCTGTGCCTGTGCTATCAAGGATCCCGTTCTCTGTAGTAGCACATGTAGCCCTTCACTGGGGAGATTCCTCTTTTGTCCAGCACCTCCCTGTGAGCTTCTTTTTCAGGGTTGTTTCTCCTGCGATCTTTGCTGGTCCATGGGGACAGTGTTTGTATGTCAGCCATTGCGTAGATGCGATGATAGAGACCTCATTGCCATCAGCAACTGGATGCAGCACCATGTGTTGACTGGAGTGTTTTCACCAGCAGAACAGCTCCCCATCTTGAGGCTCTTGTATTCTTGCCGCCTTTGCTTCCTCAAGGTTCCCTGAACGTGGGTTGGGAAGAGTCTTTGATGGTCTGATTGGTCCTGGTCTTGCCAGAGTCAACAATACTCTGCACTCTGGCCAGTTGTGATTTCCTGTCTCATGAATCTTACATTGCAGTAGGGTGCATGTTGTTTGGGTGATGAGAGCTTTTCTTATCTATGGGCACCATAAGAAATATTTAGATGGTAGTTTACTATGAAGTATTTGTAGTTATTGTTAAGGTATCTGTTCTTCTCTAGTAGTCTATTTTCTCACCTTGCACTATTGTTTGAGTAGGTTTATAGTAGCCAGAATGTGTTTCCTGGCCATAAGGGAGAGCTGGTTTAGAGCCCATTCAGACAGTAATTGTTACCTTTGGACCTTACATACCACTGTTAGTCCACTAGTTTCCACTTTCTGATGTTGTAACATCAACTGATATAACTGGACAAGACCATTAATTTTTTCCCCAGATACTGATTGTTTTTCTTCTTTGTGCTGTTACACTTTACTGAGTTCCATCCCACTTGTTTCATCTGCTTTAAGACTTTTCTTCTACAATTGCCTCATCTACCTATTGACATATATTCTTTTGTTTACATTTTTTTGCAGTTTTCTTTCGCACACACACATACACCTTTGTTTCTTTGTAGTTTGTGGGTATTATAGAATTTTCCTTTGTATCATTCTGCAGGTTCAATGCTATGTTCCACTGATAACAGGCCATGTGACATCTGCCTGTGTCCCTCAGGGATACTTTTTTCATTCTACTTTTTTCCAAATCCATCCATTTACTTGCAGACCTCACTAATTCATTCTTTGTGAAAGCTGAATAATAACCCTTTGTGTCTGCTTACCACAGTATCCTTATCCATTCATCTACTGTTGGACATCTAACTTGATTGCATTGCTTTGCTACTGTGACTAGAGCTGTGATGAACATGCATGTGTGTGGGTCTGTGCAGTAAGATGAGCATTCATTGGGAATATTCCCTGTAGTGGTGTATCATGGTCATACTGTATGTTGACTTTTTTGGTTATTAAGTAATTCTTTATTGAGTAACCTCGTGTTTAACATAACTTAACTTTTAACATTTCTTTTAGGAAAAAGAGTTCATAGTCATTATTTCGTCATGAATCATGCTGTCCACAGCCATACCACCCTGAATATGCCTGACTTCATCCAGTGAATCGTGATGTGAAAAATATTTAGTTTAATCCACATAGTACTTATTACTGTTAGTTATAAAAATATACCTAATCGGAGTTGTTGCCTTTCTACTTAAAAGAATGAAATGGCAGAAGGTTGGCTCCAGTGAAGCCCTGGATCTGTCCGGGCCCAAGAACCAGCATGAACCCAGACCTACAAAGGCAGGAAACTGAAGTGGGAGTGGCAGGAATTAAAAGTTTCAGGGTTTGGGTCAGAGGGGGCCTTGGATGTCCTCTTATCATCCAAGCCAACTTTATTGTAACATACAGGGGTTTTATAATCAAGAAGCAGGGCCAAGTTCAGGAAAACATCAAGGAAGAGCAGGACCAAATTCTTTACAGGATTATGTAAAACATATACATTCTAGTTAACAAAGAAAAGTCAGGAGAGACATCTAATTGCTGTGGGACCAGACATGATGTCGCCAGGTAGAGTAAACAGGCATCTCACTTTATTGTTAAAAGGGAACGGACAATGTATGCCCCAAAACAGAGTTACTTGGTCTGTGCATAAGCATATCTCAGATAAGCAGGAAAGAACTGTTTGGTGAGGAACAGCCAGTTTCTAAGAGAAACAAAAACGACCTGGACGTTGTCTCTCTCCCAACAGGGGGAGTTTTGTCTTGCAGACAAGAGGTGAACTCAACCCCCCAAGGGAGGAGTAACTCAACAGCCCGTTCAGTTGCTAATGTATCATCCAGAGAGCAGGCTTTGGGCCTAGCAACCCCCACAGTTCCCCCTTGTTTTTATTATTAAAAAAAAAAATAGGCCTGATTTAACCTGAACAAAGCCAGGATTACAAAAACAGCAAACAAATCAATTCTCATAGCAACAAGTGTTAAGCCAACCAGATCTTTTCTGGGGTCGTTAAATTACATGTTATTTAAATGAGTCTGAATTCTGTCCCAGATATAAATTCTATCTCAGTACCAATAGTGACTTATTTTATGTTTAGGAGAAGCACAATTAACAATAGAAGAACAGATACATTTGATGGGATAAATGTAAGCAAAAGTCAACAGAAAATCATACATATTTAGGGACCAAAAGTAAAACATGGTGAGTACACAATAGTGAAATTAGAAAATAAAGTCCTTTATCATATGGTGAGTAGCAGTTTGCTTTTAACGTCCAGTTCATGGATGAATTCAGCCAGGGAGGTCTAGAATGTCGAGGAACAGAGCAGTGCGGGAATAGCCAAGAAGAGGTGCCTGGGGGTCACTGGTTGTTGTGACTCTTGGACTAGTCTGGCTCCTTCACATATCAGAGCATCTAGTTGACTCCAGGTCAGAATCTGGCTCAGCAAGTTGATTCATGTGTTGGTTTTTCTGCGTCTATGTCGTCGCCTTCTCTCCCGTAGACTGAGTGTTGCGATCTTGTTGTGGAGTCTTCATGATTTTCTATTGGGCAGACTAAATGCTTGGGAATCCACCTGTTGATGGAGAAACACAAAGATACCCGGGACTCCAGCCGAGCTCTGAGTCTGGTTAGAACAGGTGTGTGTCAAAGGTGTTTTGCCATTATAAAACCATTTTTAACTGTATTTCTTTTTTTAAAAAAAATAAAATGGAAGAAAGAATTAAATGAGGTGTATCTGAGGAAGTCCTCTCCCCCTCCTTAATTTTTGAAATACCATTTAATTATGTCATTAGCACTTTTGACAACAGCAATTATAATTAATAAAAGGAAAATTTGTCCTATGATAGTGTAGGTTACAATCTAGGAGAGGTTTTGAAAAGTAAACAGTTAATTTTAAACTTTAAAACCCTAAAGAAAGAAATAGCAGAAGACACCAGAAGGTGGAAAGACCTCCCTTGTTCCTGGATGGGCAGAATCAACATCGTGAAAATGACCATCCTACCAAAGGCAATATACAGATTCAATGCTATACCAATCAAAATCCCAAAGCAATTCTTCAAAGAAGTTGACCAAACAATCTCAAAGTTCATATGGAGGCACAAAAGACACAGGATAGCAAAAACAATCCTGAATAACAAAAACACTGCTGGAGGTATGACCATACCAAACCTTAGTCTATACTACAAATCCATAGTTGTAAAGACAGCCTGGTACTGGCTCCAAAATAGACACACAGATCAATGGATAAGGATTGAAGACCCAGATATAAGCCCACAAAGTTACAGCCATTTGGTCTTTGACAAAGGGGCCCAAACAATCCAATGGAAAAAGAACAGCATCTTCAACAAATGGTGCTGGCAAAACTGGATCTCCACATGCAGAAGATTAAAGCTGGACCCGTACTTGTCACCATGTACAAGACTTAATTCCAAATGGATCAAGGACCTTGATATCAGGCCAGAGACTATAAAAACCATAGTTGAAAGGATAGGGCACTCTCTCGAGCTGATTGGGCTAGGCCAACAGTTCCTAAACAGACATCCAATGGCACAGTCACTGCTACCAACTCTCAACAGTTGGGATCTTGTGAAATTAAAGAGCTTCTGTTCAGATAAAGAGATTGTAACGCGAGCTCAAAGGCAACCCACAGAATGGGAGAAAATCTTCACTAACCACATATCTGATAGAGCTCTATTGTCCAGAGTGCACAAAGAACTTAGAAAACTAAACACCAAGGAAACCAATGGCCCAATTAAAAAATGGGCCCTGGAACTTAAAAGAAACTTTACCAGGGATGAAATTAAAATGTCTAACAAATATCTTAAAAAATGCTCCACTTCTTTAGCCATCAGGGAAATGCAAATCAAAACTTCCCTGAGATATCATCTCACCCCGGTCAGGATGGCAAAAATCCACAATACTAACAACGACAAATGCTGGAGAGGATGTGGAGAGAGGGGAACTCTCCTACATTGCTGGTGGGAATGCAGGCTCATACAGCCACTCTGGCGAGCCGTCTGGAGATTCTTAAAGAAATTAAAGATTGAAATGCCATATGACCCTGCTATTCCACTTTTGGGAATAACCCCCCATACAGCAGAGGTTCACCTCGATAGCACAAACACAACCATGTTCATAGCAGCACTGTTTACAATAGCAAAGTCATGGAATCAGCCCAAATGTCCAAGAGTTGACGAGTGGATAAGGAAACTGTGGTACATCTATACAATGGAGTACTACTCAGCCATCAAAAATGATGAATTACTGGAATTTGCCGGGAAATGGATGTCATTAGAAAGAATTATATTAAGTGAAGTATCCCAGACCCAGAAAATTAAGCGCCGTATGTACTCCCTAATAGGTGGCTCCTAGTATCAAACCCACCCACCCCACCTAGAGACAGTAATTCCAAGGATTATGAACAGGAGGGATGGGGTAGGAGGGCCACACCAGAAAGAAGGAGAGAAGGGACCATGTTACAGCAGGGAAAATAGGCCTCCACCAAGGACCCAAATAAGTAATGAGACATCTGATTAAGTTCACAGACTTTTGTTCCTGATCATTTACTACTGAGGGGGAGTGATCTCACCAGAAGAGGAGGGCATATAGTCTGGCAGATAAAAAGTAACAATTTTGCAAATGGGTGATAGACCCCTCCCTCGCTGTGGTTTCCCACTTTTATTACATCTACCTTTGAATGTGCTTTTATCACAAGACTCTAACAGCTTTTTGTCTCTGGCCAGTGGGTAACATACAATGCCCACCAGGATGGAATGAAGGGCATTGCAGGAGCAGCAAAACTGCAAAAGAAAATCAACAAACCACAATCCAGAACTTCAGAGACTCTATATCAACCACCTAGAACTAGGCCAGCTTAGTCTCTCCCCATCTTGAAGCTCAGGGAAATTTGCGGAAGAGGGGGCGGTAAGAGTGTAAGAGCATAAGGATGGGAGGAGCAGTGATATGTAAGATACTCTATACTAGTTAGGGCTGAAGCAATCATAATTGGACTTTGCATGCCCTGTGCATTGTCCAACACACTGTTGACCTCACAAAGTCTAGCATCTGCTAAAGGCACCAAGATCCTTGGAGGCAAAGGATTGGCAGCCACAGCAGTGTTCCTATACCTAAGGGGAACACGGGAAAGGGTTCGGGAAAGGCCATTGGGTCCTTGTACGTCATCGGAGAGGAGGGCCCAGAGGAAAATCAGTCATGCACAAGAAAGGACTCTCTGGGAATTGGGGTGGGAGGCACTGGGGGATGGGGAGGGAGAGGGTTGGGGAGGGGGAGCAGGGGGTACGGGGGGAGGAGGAGGGAAGGAGGGAACTGGTGTACCTAATAAGTTTGTATGAGCTGAAATAAAAAAAAAAAAAAAAAGTAAAGAAATGCTTTTGGTTTTAAATTTACGTAAAAGTTGAATGGTAATGTAACCAACAGTCAATTTTAAGGCCAGTAAACAGCAATGATATTAGAAATGTTAAGCCACAAAGATTAAGTTTTGTGAATGTGTGTGTTGCAGGTGTATATGTATTTATGAGTGTGCATGTATGCACATGTGCACTTGTGTGTAGGCCATAGTTTAAGGCTGGGTATTTCCCCGCTGCTGTCCATCTTACATTTGAAGGCAGGATTGCTGATGGAACCTGGAATTCATGGATAGACCAGGCTGGCTGCCTTGCCGTGCGCTCTGTGGATCCTGCTGCCTCAACACCATCCCATCTGCGCTAGAGTTATGGGCCTGCTTGGTTGTTTTTCTTTTTTTTTATTAAATTTTTTTTCCAATCATACTAGTACTTTTCCCTCTCCTCTCCTCCATTCTCCCACTGTCCTCTTCCCCACCTTCCCTTCTGCCCTGTCTCCCTCTCATCCCTTTTTCTTCCCTCCTCTCTTGGCGCTTCCTGTTTTCTCCCTCCCATCCTCCAGAACATCTGTTCATGTGGGCACTGAATTTGCCTCAGAGTCGTCTACACTAGTGAGGGTCTAGAACTCAGTGGCATAATGTGTATCACCTTCTTGGTCTGCCTGGTAGTATGGAAATTCTGTTATGACTCTTCAACCCTTTGCCTCTAAGCATCTTACTGCCTGAAGCCTACCTCATGTTGGCTGAGCTTTAGGATGGGGATAAAGATTGGATGTTGAATATTGTAAGGTCTTTGGTGTTCTGAATTATGTTTTGTTGCTTTTTTCAATGTTGCTGCCCCTGAGTGCATCCTGATTGGTTGTCAAAGTCATTTCCTAACCAATGATAAAAGACTGCTTAAACCAAGATCTTAAAATAAGAAAAAACTAAAGATAGGTGGAATAAAAGGAGTAGGAAACTGTAGTGAGACGGGTCGGTCTTCCATTTTCTGTTTGTTACTGTCGAAGTGCCAGTCTCTATATTGTCCCTGACTGGGGAGTTCAAACCTGTTCAGTCTGAAGTGAACAGGAAGGGAAGTGAGACTGAGTTGCATCAGATGTCTCACTACTTACATGCCGTACATTACTATGGCCTTATTTCTCTATTGAGATGTCTTTTGTCTCCTTTGAGTCTTCTTTCCTCTTATCTCCTTTTTATAATTTTTTTGCAATTATAGTATGTATTACAGAGATTTTTCCTTTGAGTATGCCATTAAAGACTTGTAACTAGGATGCACTTATTCGAAAGTAGACACAGCATGTAACTTTCTGTCTCTGGGCTTCACTCAATATAATTTCTTCAAATCTCATCCGTTTTCCCACAAATTTTAGTAATTCATCTTTTTGATGGCTGAGTAATATTGCATTGTATATAAGTACTGCCTTTTCATTATCCATTCATCAACTGTTAGGTATTTAGGTTGATTCCATGACTTTGCTATTGTAAATAGTACTGCAATGAACATGGGTGTGCTTGTCACTATACTCAATTGCTGCATTTTGGGGGATTATTGTTATACCTCCATGTGCATTATACAAAAAACTGTTTGCAACATTCCTTTTCAAATATTTATGTATTTCCTTATTGTGGAGTTTTGACAGTGTTATTTGATATTAAAAGGAATGATTGTGTGTTGAATCGTATTACACTTCCTTCATGTGTGTGTCAATCCTTTACGTAAATATCTTTCATTTAGTCAATAGTATGATGTACTTTGTTTTCTTTTTGGAACAATGATAAGTTCTGTATTGGTTTTGTGAATTATAATGTATGCGTGTGAAATGGTCCATCTTTATACTTTCTTAAAGTTTTTGCCTCTCTGGTTTATTTCAAAATAACCACTTTTTGTTCTCATATTTTTCCTCTACATATTGTCAGTCAAGCTATGGACTCTCATTTTTTTTCATGTTTCCCCCATATTGATTGTACTTTTTTCTCTTTTTTAGATTATCATGTTTTCACACAGGCTTTAATACCATTGTACTGATACTTTGAGTTTTCTTTACATCAAATCCTATTGTCGATTGTATAATTCAGTACCACATAAGGTAATCAGTGATTGAAGAAACTGTTACTGAATCCTCTGTAACAGTTTCCCATAAACAGCACAGTTTATGATTTGGAGCTGTTGTCTTTCATCAATATATACCTGACGTAACACCCTGATTTCATTTATATTTTGCTTTCTACTTATAGGATACTGTATGACCAAACCTGACTTGATCTTCAAGCTTGAACACGGATTTGTGCCTTGTATAGCAGCAGAAACCTCAGTATGGAGACCACCAGGTCAGCAAGAAAATTCATCCCAATGTTTTTGGCCGATATTCCAGTTCAGGAGTGTGTGTATTTGACCATGTTTGCATGGAAATTGTTGTTAGTTCACCAACTTTTCCTATTTCACTTGTGAAATATGTGCTATAGTATCATGATATTAGCAATTTTTGTCATAGATGATGGAATAACCAGAAATATCTTGTGACATTGTTTTTGAGAATCCTCTAAATTAGTTGTCATTTATTCATATGCTTCAACAACGATGTAATTAAAATATCAAAGAAATATAAATTAGGACTTTAGAATGAGCTAATGATTTATTAGATTCAGAATATGAAAAATAATTTCTGTAAGTCAGAATTATATGCTTCCATGAGAATAACAGCAAAGAAGGTTTAAAGCTAAGAGGACTTTATTTTGAATTATTGATGAGGATATTTTTGTTCTTTAGTTAATGATAAGGTAAGGGCCAAAGTCGATTCCATCCAAGAATATCATGGAAAGTATTTGTGTCAAGTTTTCCAGCCAAGGAAGACATCAACAGCAGGGATTGCTGAAGTAAGTAAGCTGTTTTATGAAAACTGTCTTTACATTTTGAAAATGAATGTAAAATGGGGAACATATTAGCAAATAGTTTACTTTCAAAAGGGCTTTTGTGAACACATGAAGACCAGTTTGGATTCCAAGCTCCCATGTGGTAAACATGGTTTGGGACCTTATTACATTGCTTAGAAACTTATAAGCCCAGGGAAAGTCATGCTGTTTGTTGGCTAGGCATATTATTGTAGATCAGCAATGACCTTGATTGAGACCAAAGAGATATCTTCTAATGAATTCTTTTTCACCACAGATCTTTTATTATCCAAAATGTATTTCATTGAATACATGCTTCATTTGATTTAGCCTGTCCTTTCCTGTAATGTGACTACTTTTTAAATGGTTCAAATTTTAAAGAATTAGTAGTATGATACTGATATTTTGTTACGAATATCTCCAATAAAAAGTAGAGAGCATGTACTGTGAAAAATACCTTGGTGGGGAAATACCGCATAATGGTTTCTTCTATCTCCAGGTAGAAGTAAAAGTACAAGACAAAAATCTAAGATCTGAATCCTATGATACTCTATCACATATCAAACATCCGAGAATTTGTATACAATGTGGAAAAGCTTTCTCACAGAAGACACATCTCACCACACATCAGGGAACTCATACAGGCAAGAAGCCATGTGAATGTAAAGAATGTGGAAGAGCTTTCTCGTCAAAGTCATTCCTCACTATATATCAGAGAAGTCATACCGGTGAGAAGCCATATGAATGTAAAGAATGTGGGACAACTTTCTCATCAAAGACACTCCTCTCTGTTCATCAGAGAACTCATGCAGGTGAGAATCCATTAGAATGTAAGGAGTGTGGGAAACGTTTTTCAGTGAGTTCCAAGCTCACTGGTCATCAGAGAAGTCATACACGTGAGAAGCCATATGAATGTAAAGAGTGTGGAAAACGTTTTTCATGTAGGTCAAAGCTCACTTTTCATCACAAAACCCATATGAGCAAGAAGGTATATGAGTGTATAGAATGTGGAAGAGCTTTCTCATCAAAGTCACAGTTCACTTATCATCAGAGAAGTCATACAGGTGAGAAGCCATATGAGTGTATAGAATGTGGAAGAGCTTTCTCATCAAAGTCACAGCTCACTTATCATCAGAGAAGTCATACAGGTGAGAAGCCATATGAGTGTATAGAATGTGGAAGAGCTTTCTCATCAAAGTCACACCTCAATAGTCATCAGAGAAGTCATACAGGTGAGAAGCCATATGAATGTAAGAAGTGTGGAAAACATTTTTCATGTAGGTCAAATGTCACTCGTCATCAGAGAATTCATACACGTGAGAAGCCATATGAATGTAAAGAGTGTGGAAAACGTTTTTCATGTAGGTCAAAGCTCACTTTTCATCACAGAACCCATATGAGCAAGAAGGTATATGAGTGTATAGAATGTGGAAGAGCTTTCTCATCAAAGTCACAGCTCACTTATCATCAGAGAAGTCATACAGGTGAGAAGCCATATGAGTGTATAGAATGTGGAAGAGCTTTCTCATCAAAGTCACAGCTCACTTATCATCAGAGAAGTCATACAGGTGAGAAGCCATATGAGTGTATAGAATGTGGAAGAGCTTTCTCATCAAAGTCACAGCTCACTTATCATCAGAGAAGTCATACAGGTGAGAAGCCATATGAGTGTATAGAATGTGGAAGAGCTTTCTCATCGAAGTCACACTTCTCTTATCATCAGAGAAGTCATAGAGCTGAGAAGCCATATGAATGTAACAAGTGTGGAAAATGTTTTTCATGGAGGTCAAATTTCACTCGTCATCAGAGAATTCATACATGTGAGAAGCCATATGAATGTAAAGAATGTGGAATAGCTTTCTCATTAAAGCCATATCTCCGTATACATCAGAGAAGTCATACAGGTGAGAAGCCATATGAGTGTAAAGAGTGTGGAAAACGTTTTTCATGGAGGTCAAAGCTCACTTTTCATCAGAGAACCCATGTGGGTGAGAAGCCATATGAATGTAAAGAATGTGGAAAAGCTTTCTCATCAAAGTCATATCTCAGTATACATCAGAGCAGTCATACAGGTGAGAAGCCATATGAGTGTATAGAATGTGGAAAAGCATTCTCAAAGAAGAATTACCTCACTCATCATAGTAGAATTCACACAGCTGAGAAGTCATATGAATGTATAGAATGTGGAAAACGTTTTTCATGGAGGTCAAGGCTCACTTTTCATCAGAGAACCCATGTGGGTGAGAAGCCAGATGAATGTAAAGAATGTGGAAAAGCTTTCTCATCAAAGTCACATCTCAGTATACATCAGAGCAGTCATACAGGTGGGAAGCCATATGAGTGTATAGAATGTGGAAAAACATTCCTAAGGAAGAATTACCTCACTTATCATAGTAGAATTCACACAGCTGAGAAGTCATATGAATGTATAGAATGTGGAAAACGTTTTTCATGGAGGTCACAGCTCACTTTTCATCAGAGAAGCCATGTGGGTGAGAAGCCATATGAATGTAAACAATGTGGAAAAGCTTTCTCAAGAAAGTCATATATCAGTATACATCAAAGGATTCATACAGGTGAGAAGCCATATGAGTGTATAGAATGTGGAAAAGCATTCTCAAGGAAGAATCACCTCACTTCTCATAGTAGAACTCACACAGCTGAGAAGTCATATGAATGTATAGAATATGAAAAACGTTTTTCATAGAGGTCACAGCTCACTCATCATCAGAGAAATCATGTCGATGAGAAGCCATATGAATATAAAGAATGTGGGTAATCTTTTTCTCAGAAGCAATATGTCACTAAACATACAAGAATTCATTCAGTTGAGAAGTCGTATGTATGTAAAGAATGTGGGAAATCTTTTTCCCAGAAGCAGTTTGTCATTAAACATTAGAGAATAACTCATACAGATAAGAAGCCATATGAATGTAAAGAATGTGGAAAAACTCATTTAAGTCATACCATCAGAGAACACTCAGGTGAGAAGTCATGAATGTAGTGAATGTGGAAAAGCTTTCTCTTTGAAGCAGTCCATCATCAGAGAACTCATAGGTGAGAAGGCATGCAAATGTAACAATGGAAAAATTTCATGGAAGAATCATATTATTCAGCCTCAGGTAACTTACAGTTCAGGTGCCATATCAATATAAAAAATATGGAAAACTTTCTTATGGAAGACATGCCTTACTGTCCCAACGAACAACTTTTGCAGGTGGGCATCTGTATGAATGTAAACCGTGTGCATAAACTTTCTCAGAAGTCTCATGTCTCTGAAAGTCAGAACTCATTGCTTGTTGGAGATGTCATGCAGTTCAAAGGACATGCATGTGTCACACGAATGTATCTGTACACTAGAGAATTCATACAACTGAGTACTTATGTAAATGTACAGAATATGTAAAAGCTTGTCTAGCAAGTTATTTCACTCAATATAAGAAGGATATAGTGGTAAAACCCTTAGGACTGCTGCAGACTGTCCCCTCAGCACCTCACTAAATCCTTCACAATTAAATTTTTTGCCCATAATCCTCCCTCCTCACTCCAGTTGTCACCTTCTACCTCGGAATGTTACCCCTTACACATCATCTCTTAGTTCACCTCCTTTCTTTTGGGACCATGTCCTTCCTTAGAATCTGGCCTCATCATTATGACTCTGGGCTCCCACCCTTTGTCCATAGACTGTTCCATGTGAGTGTCATGTCCTCTCTCTCACAGCGTGTGTTCCTCCTATGTATCTAGCCTCAGATTAATTTTTAGCAACAAGTGCTGCACATTGACCATGAGTAGACATAGAATTGTGGAGTTCTGTTGTGTCTTGCCTCGCACCACCCTAAGTGTTGCCTACTTAACCTCGCTTCTCTTTCTATCCAATGAAATAAATTTCACATCACAAAAAGAAATCTGTAACAAGAGTAAGGAGCAGCTATTCAAAGGCATATTATGATTAGCAACAGAAGCCAGGAAGCTGGACACTAGAAATAACGCTTTCTACCATTGAATTTGAGATCTGGTCTAATACCTTAATCCCAAATACATTGAACTGAAGTTAATTCCTAGAATCCTACCTCATAGGATTATTTGAAAGTTATGATGAAATTTTTCTCCACAACATGCATGCACTGTGCCTCTGTTTACTTTTCTCTTATTTCTTTCTGTGTTCCCCCACTTTCTGAAATAAACGTGAAACTGCTCCATCCTGGGATTTGTTGTTATTATTTATCAAGTAAAAAGACTATTTACAGATAGAGACCTTCATATCCACTTTTAGTGCATATGGCAATGCCTTGTGAAGCCACATGTTAACTATAGCTGCATTTAACAAACGTCTAGGCAAACCACACCTCCTGAATGTGTGATAGTCTATCATGCCTGCTGAGGCAGGAAAAGACAATGGACCTCAAGAGGGCCTCTCTTTTCTTCCCCTCTCAGTGCTTTCCACGATGTGTGAAGGAGAAAAAGGGTTAGAGGTGCTGCCAATCAGAAAGCATTATGTGACTCAATTCCCCCCATCCTTCAGAGGAGATCTCTCAGAGAGGATCCTAGTAGTCTAGATAGCTCACAGCTGTTTTGAGATAAGGATAAAACATCTGGAAATGTTGCTGACCTTACTGACAGGTTGCAACCTGCAAAACGAAGCACTGCTGGCTGTAGAGGTCCCCAGGGACTTTCCAGAGGAGATGCAGGCAGGAGGGTGAGTGGCGCCACCTTGAATTGTGTGGAGTGTCTCCTTGGCTCCTGCAGCCTGTATCTGGAGTGCTACATGACAATCTCCGCATATCGAGGGTGAGACAGTATGGCAGAGGCCTCCAAGTACATGGGGCATCCCAGAAAAGCAAAGGCAGCAGGGAAATGGGTGATGATGCTCAGGTACTATCCTTAGCGACCTGGGTTTTTGATTTTGAATCCATGTCTGGATCCTGTCCTCAAGCAGGCCTGGCTTTCTGGCCAGTTCTCTCTACTCAAAACCTGGTAGTCCAAGCAGCCCCTCTGGTCATGGGCACTGTGCCACACAGGCATCATTGCTGTCTTTGGTTCTGAAAGCAGACATGGATGAAACTCTGGCACTCCCAATGCGCCAGCCAGTTGCTACCAGGTTCCAAACACTGAAGAACGGTTCTGCTTAAAAGCTGCTTCCAGCGTGTCCTAATGAGTGGGCTGCCAGGTCACCTTCCTGAACCAGGATGCCCTGGGAATACAGTCCCTCCCACCATGGCCATTGGCTTCCATCACAAGGAGAATCACAGTTTGCACCCCAAGTGCTCAAAAGCAGAATAGGGGTATTCTTTACTCCCACAAGGGCAGGGTGCCATAGTTGCTTTTGGGCCCAAGACTCCCTTTATGTACAAGTATGTCCCACTTTACAGTATGAGCCCCCTTCCTAAGGCATGGTTTTATATCTAGCTCTCCATCCCCTGTTGCCTGAGGTTTTGGGAAACTCACCACCTGTAGCCTCAAGTGGGCGGCTCACCTCCTCTTGGACAGGGGAATCATCTGAATCCCTGCCTACCTTTCCTTTCACATACTGGATCTAATGAGCTGCTATGTTGGCACCCTTGAGAACCCCATCACATTTTTCTTCCTCAAGTCCTGCGTTCCCCAGGGAGGACCTTACCAGAAGCTCCCACCTACACCTGCCCGTCTTTATGCAGCCCCTGGGCTTGCCTTTCAAATTTGTGGGGGTGCAGTTTCAAGACAATGTCTCTTAATCCTTCGAAACACATTAGCCTTTGGGTCAGTGAAGGGAGAACAGAAGAATGTCTAGATAGAAAATATCAGGGAGCAAGTGATGTGCTGAATCTCTAGGCCTGTCACAAGCAGAAAAGGAGAAAGAAGTCAGCCATACAACAGGAAATAGATTCACTCTACAGTGGGATGTTCTCATTGACAGTGAATCAGGAAAGGTGCGTTCTAAGGAACCTTGCACAACTCATCAAAGATAGTGTTTCCTGTGAGTCAAAGGGCATCCATAGAGGCAGTTCCATCCAGAAAAGGAAGACAATCATGGCTGGGGTCCCTTTTCTGATTATGAAAGTTTCTCTGAAAAAAAGTAGGTCGGAATTTGGGGAACCTCCTCAGAACATAGCGTGCTGAGGAACCTGAGGGGAGTAGCAAGTCTCTGGACGCCCATCCCCTAGCTTCTGGTGACTGAGAAAACAGTCCTTTGGAAAAGGAGGCTGGTGGGAGGTCCAGCATCCTGCCTGCTGGAGCCCAAGCCTGCTGGAGCCCAAGCCAACAACCTCACTTATTCCAGAAGATTGTCAGGAGCTTTGGCAACTTCTGAAACAAGTTATGGTTTTCCGAGAAGACCTGGAAACCAAATTTCCCCAAGGTGCACAGGGGTGCCTGTGGTCATTGGGTTTCCTCTTAATGACTGGACCAGCAAGAACAATTTAAATTAGAGGAGAAGAATAATCCACACAGAGAGTATCTCTGAGGGTAGCAAAGTCTGTAGCAAAACAAAGTAAAACGAAAAAGACCATGTGGAATATAACTGAGGAAAAGGAAGCAGACTTATCAAGATGGAGGGGTTGTCACACAGACACCACGGATACGAGGAGGAAGAGGTAGACAGGAGCAAAGCTAGAAGACAAACCCAGAGAGAGAAGATACAATATGGAGACAAGTGAAAATGAAAGCAGCTTCCAAATACTATGTAAAGGTCTTTTGGCTACAGAAAAGGGTGAAAGATTTGGCATTTGAATCCTAATCATCAGCCCCAGTGTGGGAGACTATTGGCAGAGGAAATAAGCCATAATTCCTGACACTGGTACAATCATCCTAAATGGAAATTCTGCCTTAAGGAAGAAGGTGGATGGGCGAGCTCATGAGATGGCTGAGGACAAGAGGTGATGTGGCAGAGGGAATTTTGTATGTATGCAGTCCCAAGAGCTGAGAGTCTGAGGAAGGTCCAGAAGCAGGAAATAGTTCCTATTGGTTGTACTATTCAGGCACAACCATCCCTTCTGCTGCTTTGAGTAGGGTGCAGCTTGACAGAAGACTAGATGATATGATGCATGAGCCCAAGATACTGCCCAACTCCTCCTTTCCCTTGAGGCCATTAGTTTCAGCTGGTTGTGCTGGAGACCTGGATGGCATCTCATCCAGGCAGGTATTCAGATGACACACCAGGGAAAGCACTAAACCATTTGCAGGTAGGGAACTGAGTCTAGGATACTCACACAGAAGGCAGAAGCCCAGACAAGAAGAGGACATGATATTCTCACTCATTTGATTTCCTCCATTATGTGCAAAATGACAATATCTACTATCTCACCAGCTATTCCCTCAATATATAATGTGGGTCTTGGGTCAAGTAAAGTGAAGGGAGAGACTGGAGGCAAGCATGGAGGGAGAGAAGCTCTGATGAATACGCGATATCCTTGTGGAAAAATAAAGATTTTAAAAAGTGGAGTATTTAGATTGTGTTATATTGTGGCCCATGATCCAGCAGGAATTTGAACTTACCCAGGGGAACTAAGAGTGGGAAGCTTTGGGTTAGAGAGTGCGGGATGTTCCTCAACATCCAAGCTGATTTTATTTATACTATACATGAGTATTTAAAGTGGAAAAAATCTGCAAGAACAGTGCCAAATTCTTTACAGGATTATGTTAAACATACATATTGTAAAACTTACCTAAAGTGGTGAGAAAAGGCAGTGACATGTACTTGCTAGGTTGGACAGATATGATATCTCCAGGTAGAATTATCCACTTACTGTGACATAATCTGTTACATAATCTTTTGATCCATCGATTAACATTTTAATGGTCTCAAAATGCACAGACAACTGCACATAAACTGCCAAGGGGTCACTGGTCCCCAGGAGAAAAAAGTCAAAATCTGATAGGAAATAAACAGGAGACATTGTTCCTGCAGAGCCCTGCCTGCAACTATTTGTACAAAGACACCAGTGCATCCTTCACACTCCTCATTTCTATACCTGGTCATGTGGCCTTAGCTGGTATTTATAACTACCTTTCTGCACTACCCATCCTGTATTTCCTCCACTTTCAGTAAGCTCTTCTGCAAATCTTGGCACTTCACGTGGAGGGGTTACACATAACTTCATTCCTGGAGGATCTCAACCATTTACTGTCCTGCTTGTACTGGGTTGTTGTAGTCTCTTCCATTGACCTAATCACAGGACATGATAGCAAACAGCAAGAGATGACCTACTGGATCTCCTGCACTCCAGACATACTTTTCCTTACCACCATTGTGGAGAACCGGTCCAATTTCCCCTTTGTGGTCTGTGTCAATTACTCCTCTTCTAAAACTATTATTGCTTTCTTAGCCTGTTGATTCAAGGGCACTAGAAGTACAAAATAACTAGGGGGAACCTAAAGCCTTAGCTTCCAGTTGAAATGAATATTTGCTGTGCCCCCTAGCAGAAGCATTCTGTTCCCTGAATCCAAAACTTCCAAGCCAGTAAAACACTGGCTTGCTGAAACAGGAAGCAAAATTTTCCTAATGGATCACCAGGGGTGATGGTAAGGGCCACCATTCTTGTTTCCACCTCTTCATTCCTGAACCTATAAATCCTGGCTGTGTGAGACAAAGCACCATACAATGAATACCTTATTCAAGGCATGTACTGCCCCATCCCTCTAGACTATTAGCACCTAATTGGCCCTGTAATTGTGCCTTTAAAAGATGATTATGTGGTATTTTTTATATTTATTTATTTTTCCCCAGTCATAGAAGATTAATAGGTACCCTGGTCCCCACCCTCCCCCCACCCTTCCCCAGTCTACCTTACCCCCCTCCCTTCTCCCCTTCCTTTCACTCCTCTGTATCCCCTTCTCCCATTGCCTCCCCCTTCCACCCCGCCCATTCCCTGTAGCATCCTTTTGTGTGAATGCCAAACTTCCCTCTGAGTCCTCTACTCTAGTGAGGCTTAAGGACTCAGTGGCTCCACTGTAGTATGGGAAAACTATTATGACTGTTCATCACTTGCTTCTCAGGATCCTAATGTCTGTGATCCATGTTAGACTTTGAGGTGTCGTTAACATGTCAGTCATTGTGCAGGTCATGCAAAGTCCAATTATGGCTTCTGTGGCCCTAACTCATGTGGAGTATCTTGTATATCTTTGATCCTCCCCATCTTTAGGCTCTTAGAATCTTGCCGCAAACTCTTCTAAAAGTTTCCCTGAGCTTTAGGATTGGGACAGATTTGGCTGGTCTGCTTCCAGGTGATGAATGTAGGGTCTCTGGTGTTCTGAATTATGGTTTGTTGTTGTTTTCAGTTTTGCTGTTCCTGCACCGCCCTTGGCTCCATCCTGATTGGTATTGGCAATCACCTCCTAACCAAAGATAAAACTCTGTTTAAATGAAGATCTTACCATAAGAGGAGAATCAAAGGTAGATGGAATAGGAGTAGGAGAGCACAGCAAGAGGGGGATCAGTGTCCCATTTGCAGGATCGTTACTATCTATCTGCCAGAATCTATACCTTTCCTGACTGGTGAGATCAAATCCCCTCAGTTGCAAGTGACTAGAAAGGAAAGTGAGAATAAGCTTAACCGGATATCTCACTACTTACTTGCAATACTTGATGGTAACCTCTTTTCTCTACTGAAGCATGATCCTCTCTCTCCTTATTTCTGAGGGGGGAGGGTCCCTCCTTTTTATAATCTTTGCAATTTCTTTAGGTATTATAGAGATTTATCTGAATATATCATTAAGTGGATTTGTTACTAGAGAGTACATGTGGCATTTAATTTTCTCTGTCTGGGACACTTCACTTAATATAATTTTTTTAATTGCATCCATTTCCTAGCAAATTTCATTAATTCATCTTTTTTTGATGGCTGAGTAGTATTCCAATATAAATGTTCCACATTTTCCTTATCCACTCATCAGTTTTTGGACATTTGGGTTGATTCCATGACTTTGCTATTATAAATAGTGCTGCTGTGAACACGGTTGTGTTTGTGTCGTTGAGGGGAATTTTTGCTTTATGGGGGATTATTCCTAGAAGGGGAGTAGCAGTATCATATGTCATTTCAATCTTTAACTATTTTAAAAATCACCAGACTTGTCACCAGAGTGGTTGTATAAGCCTGCATTCCCACCAGCAATTCCTCTGCAGCATTTGGTGTTGCTTGTATTGTGGATTTTTGCCATCCTAACCTGTGTGAGATGATATCTCAGGGAGGTTTTGATTTGCATTTCCCTGATGGCTAAGGATGTGGAGCATTTTTTAAGATATTTGTTAGACATTTTAATTTCATCCTTGGTAAAGTTTCTTTTGAGTTCCAAGGCTCATTTTTTAATTGGGCCATTTATTTCCTTGGTGTTTAGTTTTCTAAGTTCTTTGTGCACTCTGGATAATAGAGCTCCATCAGATATGTAGTTAGTGAAGATCTCCCATTCTGTGGGTTGCCTTTTTGCTGGGGTTACAATCTCTTTATCTGAACAGAAACTCTTTAATTTCATAAGATACCATTCATTGAGTGTTGGTTGTAGTGACTGTGATATTGGAATTCTGGTTAGGAAATCTTGGCCTAGCCCAATGAGCTCGACGGGTTTCCCTACCCTTTCAAGTAGGGTTTTTATAGTCTCTGGCCTAATATTGAGGTCTTGGTTCCATTTGGAATTAATTTGTGTACATGGTGACAAGTATGGGTCCAGTTTTAATCTGCATGTGGACATCCAGTTTTGTCAGCACAATTTGTTGAAGATGCTGATCTTTTTCCAGCTGATCAATTTTTTGTGTCCTTTTGTCAACGATCAAATGGCTGTATTTGTGTGGGCTTATATCTGGGCTGTTTTGATTACTATGGATTTTGTAGTTTAGAGTAAGTTTTGGCATGGTGATACCTTCAGCAGTGTTTTTGTTATTCAAGGTTATTTTTGCTATCCTTGGTCTTTTGTGTTTCCATATGAATTTTCAGATTATTTTGTCAATTTCTTTTTTTAATTTAATTTTTCCACTCATACAAGCTTAATAGGTACTCTGGTCCCCTTCCTTCCTCCACCCCTCCCCACACCCCTTTCCTGCTTCTCCCCTTTTTCCTTCCTTCCCGCCTCCCTTTCTCCCAGTACTCCCTCCCCCTATCCTTGGAACATCCTTTAGTGGACTTGTCAAACATCCCTCTGTGTCCTCCTCTCTGGTGATGTGTAAGCACTCAGTACCATTGCCTAAAGCTCTTTCTTGTGTTCCCCTTTTAGTATAGGAACACTATTGTGACTGTTAATCCCTTGCTTCTAAGGATCCTCATGCTTGTGATCCATGTTAGACTTTGGAGAGTCTATGATATGTCGGTCATGGCGCAGGTCATGAAAGTCCTATTATGGTTAGTTTGGCCCTAACTTGTGTTGGGTATCTTGCTTATTGTGGCTCCTCCCCATCTTTAGGGTCTTAAAATCTTACTACCCCCTCTTCTGCAAATTTCTTTGAGTTTTAGGATAGGGAGAATTTAGGCTGTCATGATTGCAGGCAGTTGATGTAGGGTCTCTGATGTTCTGAAGTACTTTTTTTTTTTTTTTCCAGTTTTGTAGCTCCTGCACCACCCTTGGCTCCATCCTGATGGGTATTGGATATCACCTCCTCGCCAGAGATAAAAGGCTGTTAAAATAGAGTTTTACTATAAGAGGTAGATGGAATAAGTAGGAGACCATGGTGAGGGGGGTAAGTTTTGCATTTGCAGGATAGTTACTATATATCTGCCAGCCTCTATGCCCTCCCTGAGTGGTGAGATCAAACCCCTTCAGTTGCAAGTGGTCGGAAAGGAAAGTCGGCTTGGGGATTTTAATTAGTATATCATTGAATCTGTATATTGCTTTTGGTAGCATGGTTATTTTAATGATGTTGATTCTGCCGATCCAGGAGGTCATTCCACATTCTGGTGTCTTCTGTAATTTCTTTCTTTAGGGTTTTAAATTTTTCATTGTAAAGGTCTTTCACTTCCTTGGTTAGGTTTATACCAAGGTATTTCATTTTTTTTTGTGGGTATAGTAGATCGTATTGTTTCTCCTAGTGCTTTTTCACTTCTTTCATCCTCGGCATACAGGAAGGCCATTAATTTTGCACATTTGTTTTGTGAACTGTCACCCTGCTGAACTTCTGTATTAGTTCCAGGAGTTTCGTTGTGGCATTTTTAGGATCACTGCAGTATATGATCATGTCATCTGCAAATAGAGATAACGACTTCTTCCTTGCTGATTTCAATCCCTTTTATCTCCCTCTCTTGTCTTATGGCTCCAGCTAAGACCTGAAGTACAATATTGAATAGAACTGGTGAGAGTGGACAACCTTGTCTAGTTCCTGATCGAAGTGGGAATACTTCAAGTTTTTCCCCATTGTGTATAATCCTTGCTGTTGATTTGTTGTATATAGCTTTTATAATGTTGATAAAGGTTCCTTCCATTCCAACTGACTCTAAGGTTTTGATCATAAAAGGCTCTTGGAGCTTATCAAAAGCTTTTTCTGCATCAATTGTGAATATCATGTGGTCTTGGACTTTGAATTGATTTATATGGAGAATTACATTTATTGATTTGTATATGTTGAACCAACCTTGTGTTCTGGGATAAAGCCTACTTGATCACAGTGAATGATCTTTTTGATATGTTTTTTGAATCCAGTTTGCTAAGATTTTGTTGAGAATCTTTGCATCTGTGTTCATCAAAAAGATTGTCCTATAGTTTTCTACTTTAAGTGTATCTTCATTAGATTTTGAGATTGGTATGGTATTAGCTTCATAGAAAGAATTTGGCTGTGTTCCTTCCTTCGCAATTTGATGGAACACTTTAAGGAGTATTGGTGTTAGCAGTTCCTTAAATGTCTGGTAGAATTCTGTGCTGAATCCATCTGGTCCAGGACATTTTTTGGTGGGAATATTCCAGATTCCTTCATCGGTTTGCTCATATGTTAAAGGACTATTTAAATAATTCAGAACTTCCTGTTTCAATTTAGATAAGTTGTGCTGACTTAGGAATTCATCCATTTCTTTTGTGTTATCAAATTTCATGGAATATAAGTTTTTGAAATATGACCTTATAATTCTCTGAATTTTTTAGTTACCAGTTGTGATAACTCCATTTTCATTTCTAATTTCGTTAATTTGGATTTTCTCTCTCTTGATTTTGTTTAATTTAGCTAGAGATGTATGAATCTTATTCATTTTTTCAAAGAACCAGCTTTCTGACTGATTTATTCTTTGTATCATTTTCCTTGTCTCAATTTGGGATATTCCTCCCCTGATTTTGGTAATATCCTCTCTTCTACTGCTTTTGGGAGAGGATTGCTGTAGTGTCTCTAAAGCTTTAGGCTGCATTGTTATTTTTTTTATTTCTATTTTTTTGTATAGGCATTAGGAGCTATAAACTTACCTCTTAGCATGGCTTTCATTGTGTCCCAGAGATTTTGGTATGTTTTAATTTCATTATTGTTTGCTTCCAGGAATTCTTGAATTTCTTTTATGAGTTCTTTAACCCAAGTCTCCTTCAATATCATAGTGTTCAGTTTCCAAGAGTTAGTGTATTTTCTTCTGTTTGTTTTGTTGCAGATGTCAAGCTTTAGACCATGATAGTCTGATAGGGTACAGGCCAAAGTTTCAACTTTCCTGTATATGTGAAGATTCGTTTTGTGTCCCAATATGTGGTCTATTTTGGAGAAATTTCCATGGGCTGTTGAGAAAATTTTGCATTCTTTGATGCATAGATGGAATGTTTGATAGTGATCTGTAAGGTTCATTTCAGTAAGGTATTGATTAAGTCCAAAGTGTCTCTCTTAAGTTTTTGACTTGTTGATCTATCCCATTTTTTTATTTATTCAATTGTGCATGTGTACATGTGTGTGTATATATGTGTGTAGAACCACGGGAGAATTCGGGAACCACCATGGACCGCCTCCACCTCCTCCTTGTTTACTCTGCCCCAGGATTTACAGGTTCCACCCTACCAGGACCAGAAACACAGACCACCCCCGCTTCCACCTGGCATCTATGCGTGGGGTCTAGGATCCAAATTCAGGACCTTTCACCTGCAAGGTGGAGGCTTAACCCCTGAGCCACCTCTCCAGCCCCGATTTCTTGCTTTAGACATAATAGAGTTTGCTTAATGAATGTGGAGGAGCCCATATTAAGTGCCTATATGTTCAGTATTATGAAGTATTCCTGGTGAATTTTACCTGTGACTAAAATGTAGTATCCTTCTGTGTCTCTTATGATTTTCTTTGATTTGAAGTTCACTTTTTCAGATAGCATAATTGCTATTCCTGCCTGTTTCCTGATTCCACTATTTGCAGAATTTTTGACTAACCTTTTGCTTTTAGAGTGTGCTTGTCTTTTGTGGTATGATGTGTTTCCTGAAGGCAGCAGATGGATAGGTTGTGATTTCTAATCCAATTTTGTGATCTCTGTCTTTTGATTGGTGAGTTAATTCCATTGACTTTTTAAAATTTATTTCCTCTACTTATACAAAGTTGATAAGTACCCCATTCCCCTCCCTCCCTCCACTGCTCCCTGTATCCCTTTGTTCCCTCTCCCCTAATTCCTTTCCTTTTTCTCCTCCCTCCCTTTCTCCCAGTGCTCCGTCACCCTCCCTCCATTCCTAGAGCATCCTTTAGTGTGCATGTCAAATTGCCTAATGACCAACATATCATTGAACCCCCAAAGTCTAGCATGGATCACAAGCACTACGATACTTAGAGTCAAGGGATTAACAGCCAATAGTGTTCCTATACTAAAGGGGAACACAAAAAAAAGACCTCTAGGCAATGCCACTGAGTCCTTACACCTCATCAGAGAGGAGGACCCAGAGGGAAGTTTGACATCCGTTGACATTTAGTGTTGCAATGAAAAAATTACTTTTAATTCCTGACACTTTTTGTGTTTAGTAGCTTTCATAAATGTATTATTTGGCTTGTATGTTTTGGTGGTATTATACCACCCTTCTTTCTTGCTGGATATGCTTGTTCTTTTCTTCAAGTGTGAGTACCTTTTCTAGCAGTTTTTGAAGGCCTGGTTTGGTAGACATGTAAGTCTTCAAGTTATTTTTGTGCTGGAAAATTTTTCTGTCACCCTTGATCATGACTGAAAGTTTTACTGGATATATGAGCCTGGGTTGACATTTTTTTTATTATTCATTATTTAAAATATGTTTCTCTAAGCTCTTGTTCCTTTTCCTGTTTCCATTGAAAAGTCATTTGTTATTTTAATAGGTTTACCTTTAAAAGTGGCTTTTTTCCCCCTTGAACCTCGCAGCACCTTTTCTTTGTGTTGAATATGGAGTGTTTTGACTATTATTTGTCGTGGTGAGTTTCTATTTTGGTCATATCTGTTTGAGGTGCAGAATGCCTCTTGTATTTGGATGGGCCTCTCTTTCTTTAGACCAGGAAAGTTTTCCTTTATGATAATTTGAAAAATTTCCTCAGGTGTGGTATTTTGGAATTCTTGTTCTGGTATTCCATGATGCACATGTTAGACTTCTTCAGGGTGTCCCATAACTCTTGAATATTCCTCTCAAGTATCTTTCTGGCTTTAACAACTTCTTCCATTGAGCTGGTTAATACTTCCACTTTGTCTTCAAGATCTGAAATTCTATTGTCTGCTTTGTTAGTTCTGTTAAGAAGACTCTCGGTTGAGTTCTGGGTTTAAGATAACTTGTCTTTTAGTTCAATTTTAAACTCTGCTTGAGGGGTGCTAGAGAGATGGCTCAGGGGTTAAGCCTCTGCCTTGCAGGTGGAAGGTTCTGAGTTCAGATTCTAGACCCCACGTACAGATGCTAGATGGAAGCAGGGATGGCCTGTTTCTGGTTCTGGTAGGGTGGAGCCTGTGAATCCCAGGGCAGAGTAAACAAGGAGGAGGTGGAGGTGGTCCATGGTCTTTCCTGAATTCACCCATAGTTCTACACACACACACACACACACACACACACACATACATACACACACAATTAATAAATAATAAAAAAATAAACTCTGCTTGAGATGAACTGTTCCATGCTTATTTTTGTTTCTTCAACTATTTTTCTCATCTCCTCCAAGTGTCTGTTTTTTTCCTGTTCAAAGTGGTTGATGCAGTTACTTAACTCCTCCCATATTTCCTCTTTCATAGTAGTTATAATAGTGAAGATCCGGCTTTGGAAATCATTCTCTTGGGTATGGCTTTGTTAGCTATTTTCTGTGAGTTTTTTTCATGTTGGAATCTATCATTATGGGTTTAATTTTTTTCGTTAGGGGATTTGTTGTCTTGGTTTTTGTTTCTCCTGGATTTGGCCTGTGACCTGGACATTTTTGTTTCATCTCTGAAGACCTTCTTTTAATTCCTGTGTGTTTTTTTATTGAACTGAATTAGATGGTATTACTACTCTCTGGTACTTATTACTAGTGTTTGCCTTGGATTTGGGTACACTTGTCTGGTATTAGTGTTATTTCCTAGATGAGGTTATTAGACTGTTACACATCAATTAAATCAAATTTAGTAGACAGGGAATGAAGATTAGTATGGTAGTGCACTTTGTCATTTTACTTCCTTGATGTAATGTGAGTACAAATGGTATAGTCCCTGAACTTGTATATGTTTGGGGGTGGCTATATGGAAAAAGTTAAACTACAGTGACTAATAATTGAGAGGAACAAGATAGTAAAAAGGGTTTAGTTATCTCTGAGTTGGAAGCGAAGATTCTCTCCCATGTGATAGGATGGTTTTAGAGGACTTCAGATGTATGGCATTTGTCCCCTAGAACTTTGCTTGGGTTTTCTCTGGACTTTCTTGAATTCAGAGGAGCAGGGTGTCTGCACTGGTCTGTGTCCGAAGGGCAGAGAGTCTAGTATGATGCGCAGATCACCTGGGACCTGGGGTGTGGTCTAGGGGCCTTCCTCCATGCCAGAGCCAACTGACTGCTGTTCCAGCTTGTAGTAGGATTAGCAGGTAACCTGGGCCCTGGGGCGTGGTCTAGGGGCCTTACCTGAGAAGCTGGGAGTCCACCCTGATCCGGGTCCAGGGCAGAGGCCTATTTTACTGTTCTACCAAATCGGTTCCTTCAGGATGATGGGCTACGTGGTAAGCCCAGTGAATTCCATGATCTTGAGCCCACTGCCATACTTCTTTAGCTGTGAAATGAGTTCCCTGGTCAGAAGCAGTGCTATGTGGAATACCATGACACTGGATAATATGTTCTGTAAGCCCACAAATAGTAGTCTTGTCAGAAACATTACATTCAGGAAAGGTAAATCCATAGGCAGAATAAATATCTGTTTCTGTGAGAACAAAGCATTTCTCTGTCCATCTTTGAAATGGTCCGATGTAGTCAGCCTGCCACCATGTTGCTGATTGGTCACCATTGGGAATGGATCCATGCCTGGGACTCAACGTTCATCTCTGCTGCTGAGAGATTTGGCATTCAGCAGCATCTCTGGCCAGATCAGCTTTGTGAGTACAAGTCAAAGTTGTTGATCCCATGAATAACCTCCATCTCAGCCACTATGCCCACTTTTTTCATAGGCCCATTGGGCAGTGATAGAAATGGCTAGGGAAAGAGATTGACTGTCCACAGAGCAGGTCATGTTATCTATCTGATTAATGAATGATTCCTCTGCTGATGTCATATTTTCATGAGTATTTACATGTAATACAGATATCTTTGTGTCCTTTCCCCAATCAGGAGAGATCTAAACACATGCTTCTTCTCCAGATGTCTTTCTTACCAATTTACCAATTATTTTCCTGCCAAGTCTCTGACTCTTCATGAGTCACACATCTGGCCATTTTTCCTTCCAGGCAAAGTGTACAACCCTATGCACTGCCTGAAATTCTGCCCCCTGAATATTTCCCTTCTCTGGTGTCCTTTAAGGTTATTGCAGAAAGGGTTTGTAATGCTGCAGCTGTCCACTTCTGGGTGGCACCTGAATAACAAGCACAATCATCTGTGAACCAGGCCCTACTCTTCTCTCTCAGTCAGCCAATCACAGGGCACACCCCAGGAGGCCATAGGTGCATGCTTGGGAACAAACATCACAACAGGTTGAGGAACCATAGGCATTTGGGCAACTTCCTTGTGCCTTCAGGACCTGCTCGAGCCCTGCTTTGTGTGTAGCATTCGCATTTGATAATGGATTGCAGCTGTGCCTGTCCAACATTATGACTTACTGGATCAGATAACACGAAACTCATGATGAGCAACTGAGATCATATGGTAACTTGGTGACCTATTGTCAAACATTCAGTTTCTATTAATGCCTATTTACAGTTCAAAAATTTTTCTCAAAGGGAGAGTAGTTGCCAGCATATGATTTCGAGGGTGAGTGCTGGCCTTTCTGGGATCTTTTGAGCCAATCAGACTGGGCCACAAGATTAGCAGTTAAAACACCTCTCCTGCTCACTTGTCTGTGATGGAGGTTTTGCTTTCCCTGTGATTGAGTCTCAAACTGGAAAAGATACCATATGACTCACATTGTTCTTTTCCCTTACAAAAGCTCACCTTGGGCAAAAACAACATTTATTCATAGTAATCTAGGACAAGTAAAACATGCTTTTCCAAAACTGCTGACAGTTTGAGAACTCACTAAATTACAAATGTTTGCTTCTAAGATACAATTGTTGATTATTCAAAAACATAGTACCAGTAACATAAATCATAAATTTTTTTATTTCCACTTATGTATTTCCTTGTATGCTTTCTTGCTATTCATTTTAAAATTCTTGTCTGAGCAAGATTTTTCTGTTCTTTGTAATTTTCTCTGTGTTTACTGATTCTGTATTATTGCCAGAATTTGACATATACATATATACATACACACACACACACACACACACACACACACACACACACACATATATATATATATATACATATGTTCCCATTTATCTGAGAGTAAAACTCCCTTTGCATTTCTTATGGATGAGACCCCTCCCACAATGGCCTGGTTCTATTTTTCCTGATCTCCATTTTCATCTCTAATTTTATTAATTTGGGTTTTCTTTATTTTGCTTTGGTTAGTATGGCTGAAGTTTAATCAATATATTTTTTAAAAAGATCAAGCTCTTCATTTGTTTGATTTTTTTTATTTCCACTTATAAAAACTTAACATGTACACTGGTGCCTTCCCTCCCTCCACCCCCCCCAACCCCAGTGCCTCCCCCTCCCATTCCCGGAGCATCCTTTAATGAGCATGACAAACTCTCCTCTGGGTCCTCTTCTCTGATGAGGTGCAAGGATCCAGTGGCATTTCCCAGAACCGATTCCTGTGTTCCCTTTAAGCATGGGAACACTACTGTGGCTGTCAATCCCTTGCCGCCAAGGATCTTAGTGTCTTTAGCAAACGCTAGACTTTATGGGACCAATAGTGTGTTGGATATTGCGCAGGGCATGCAAAGTCCAAATATGATTGCTTCGGCCCTAACTTGTGTGCAGTATCTTGCATATCATTACTTCTCCCATCCTTGTGCTCTTACAATCTTAACGCCCCCTCTTCCGCAAACTTCCCTGAGCTTCAAGAAGGGGAGAGATTAGGCTGGCCTAGTTCCAGCTGGTTGATATAGAGTCTCTGATGTTTTGGATTATGGTTTGTTGATTTATTTTTTTCAGTTTTGCTGCTCCTGCAATGCCCTTCACTCCATCCTGATGGATATTGGATATCGGCCCTGGCTAGAGATAAAAACCTGTTAAATTAGAGTCTTGTTATAAGAGTATATTCAAAAGTAGATGTAATAAAAGTAGGAAACCGTGGTGAGAGAGGGGTCAATCACCCATTTGCGAAATGGTTACTTTCTATCTGCCAGACTATATGCCCTCCCCTTCTGGTAAGATCATACCCCATCAGTTGTAAATGATCAGGAAGGAAAGTCTGTTAACTTAACCAGATGTTTCATTACTTACTTGCAGTCTTTGATGGTGGCCTATGTGTTCTGCTGTAACATGGTCCCCTCTCTCTTTGTTTCTGGTGTGGCCCTCCTTCCCCATCCCTCCTGTTCATAATCTTTGCAATTACTGTACCTATTACAGAGATTTAACTTTGAGTGTCTCTAAGTGGGTTTGGTACTAGGAGCCACCTATTAAGGAGTACATACGGCGCTTAATTTTCTGGGTCTGGGATACTTCAGTCAGTATAATTGTTTCTAATTTCATCCACTTCCCAGCAAATTCCATTATTTCATCATTTTTGATGGCTGAGTAGTATTCCATTGTATAGATGTACCACTTTCCTTATCCATTTATCAACTGTTGGATATTTGGGTTGATTCCATGACTTTGCTATTGTAAACAGTGCAGCTATGAACATGGTCATGCTTGTGCTATAGAGGTGAATTTTTGCTGTATGGGGGATTATTCCCAAAAGTGAAATCACAGGGTCATATGGCATTTCAATCTTTAATTTCTTTAAAAATCTCCAAACGGCTCGCCAGAGTGTCGGTATGAGCCTGCATTCCCACCAGCAATGTAGGAGAGTTCCCCTCTCTCCACATCCTCTCCAGCATTTGTTGTTGTTTGTATTGTGGATTTTTGCCAAACTGCCCGGGGTGAAATGATATCTCAGGGAAGTTTTGATTTGCATTTCCCTGATGACTAAGGATGTGGAGCATTTTTTAAGATATTTGTTAGACATTTTAATTTCATCCCTGGTAAAGTTTCTTTTAAGTTCTAAGGCCCATTTTGTAATTGGGCCATTGGTTTCTTTGTGTTTAGTTTTCTAAGTTGTCTGTGTACTCTGGATAATAGAGCTCTATCAGATATGTGCTTAGTGAAGATTTTCTCCCATTCTGTGGGTTGCCTTTGAGCTCGTGTTACAATCTCTTTATCTGAACAGAAGCTCTTTAATTTCACAAGATCCCAACTGTTGAGAGTTGGTAGCAGTGACTGTGCCAATAGATGTCTATTTAGGAACTGTTGGCCTAGCCCAATCATCTCGAGCGAGTTCCCTGCCCTTTCACCTATGGTTTTTATAGTCTCTGGCCTTATATCAAGGTCCTTGATCCATTTGGAATTAAGTCTGGTACAAGGTGACAGGTGCGGGTCCAATTTTAATCTTCTGCATGTGGAGATCCAGTTTTGCCAGCACCATTTGTTGAAGATGCTGTTCTTTTTCTATTGGATTGTTTGGGCCCCTTTGTCAAAGACCAAATAGCTGTAATTTTGTGGGCTTATATCTGGGTCTTCAACCCTTATCCATTGATCTGTGTGTCTATTTTGGAGCCAGTACCAGGCTGTTTTTATAACTATGGATTTGTAGTATAGACTAAGGTTTGGTATGGTGATACCTCCAGCAGTGTTTTTGTTACTCAGGATTGTCTTTGCTATCCTGGGTCTTTTGTGTCTCCATCTGAATTTTGAGATAGTTTGGTCAACTTCTTTAAAGAATTGCTTTGGAATTTTAATTGGTATGGCATTGAATTTGTATATTGCCTTTAGTAGGATGGTCATTTTTACGATGTTGATTCTCCAATCCAGGAACATGGGAGGTCTTTCCACCTTCTGGTGTTCTGCAATTTCTTTCTTTAGGGTTTTAGAGTTTTCATTGTAAAGGTCTTTTATCTCCTTGGTTACGTTTGTACCAAGGTATTTCATTTTTTTAAAGGCTATAGTAAATAGGATTGTTTGTCTCAGGGCTTTTTCACTTCTTTCATTCTGGGCATATAGGAACATTCATTTTTTATCCTGCTACCCTGCTGTATTTCTCAATTAGTTCCAGGGGCTTCCTGATGGAGTTTTTGGGATCCCTTAGGTATAAGATCATGTCATCTGTAAATAGGGATAGCTTGACTTCTTCCTTGCCAATTTGAATCCCTTCTATGTCCCTTTCTTGTCTTATGGGTTTAGCTAGGACTTCAAGTACAATGGAAGTGGTGAGAGTGGACAGCCTTATCTAGTTCCTGATCGAAGGGGGAATGCTTCAAGTTTTTCCCTATTGAGTATAATCCTTGCTGTGGGCTCGTTGTATACAGCTTTTATTGTATTGATAAAGGTTCCTTCCATTCCTACTGTTTCTAGTGTTTTGATCATAAAAGGCTGTTGGATCTTGTCAAAGCTTTTTCTGCATCTATCGAGACTATCATGCGGTCTTGGACTTTGGACTGGTTTATATGATGAATTACATTTATTGATTTGCGTATGTTGAACCAACCTTGTGTGCTGGGGATAAAGCCTACTTTGTCCCCGTGAATGATCTTTTTGATATGTTTTTGAATCCAATTTGCTAAGAGTTTTTTAAGAATCTGCATCTGTGTTCATCAGAGAGATTGTTCTACAGTTTTCTTTTTTAAGAGTATCTTTATTAGGTTTTGGGGTTAAGACGATATTAGCTTCATAGAAGTTATTTGGTAGTGTTCCTTCCTTTGCTATTTGATGGAACAGTTTAAGGAGTATTGGTGTTATTAGCTCCTTAAATGTCTGCTAGATCTCTGTGCTGAATCCATCTGTTTGAGGACATTTTTTGGTGGGAAGATTCAAGATTACTTCTTCAATTTCCTCATATGTTATAAGACTATTTAAATAATTTACCACTTCCTGATTCAATTTAGGTAAGTTGTGTTTTTTAGGAATTCATCCATCTCTTTTATGTTGTCAAATTCACAGAGTATAAGTTTTTGAAATATGATGTTATAATTCTCTGGATTTCTTGGGTATCAGTAGTGATAACTCCATTTCTATTTCTAATTTTGTTAATTTTGGGTTTTCTCTCTCTTCCTTTTGGTTAATTTAGCTAGGGGTGTGTCAATCTTACTGATTTTTTCAAAGAACCAGCTTTTTAACTGGTTGATTTTTTCTATCGTTTTCCTAATCTCGATTTTAGATATTTTTTTTCCTATTTTCCTAATCTCCTCTCTTCTACTACTTTTGGGATCAGATTGCTCTAGTTTCTCCAAAGCTGTAGGCTGCATTGTTAAGTTGTTTATTTCTGATGTTTCCATTTTTTTTGATGTAGGCATTAAGAGCTATGAACTTACCTCTTAGAACAGCTTTCTTTGTGTCCCAGAGATTTTGGTAAGTTGTATTTTCATTATCATTCACTTTCAGGAAATCTTGAATTTCCTTTTTAATTTCTTCCTGAATCGAATTCTCCTTCAGCATCATAGTGTTAAATTTCCAGGAGTTGGTGTATTTTCTGTTCTTTGTTGTGTTGTGGATGTCCATCTTTAGGCCGTGATGGTCTGATAGAGCACAGGCTAGAAATTCAACTTTTTTGTATACGTGTAGATATGTTTTGTGGCCCAATATGTGATCTATTTTGTAGAAAGTTCTGTGTGCTGCTGAGAAAAATGCGTATTCTTTGGTGCGTGGGTGAAAAGTTCGATAGAGATCTGTAAGGTCCCTTTTTTTTAAGGGTTTGATTAAGTACAATGTGTCTCTGTTACTCTTTTGACCTGTTGATCTATCCCATGTTGAGAGGGCAGTGTTGAAGTCCCCAAGAATTTTCGTTTGGGGGTTGATTTCTTGCTTTAGATGCTGTAGGGTTTTCTTAATGAATGTGGAGGGGCCCGTATTGGGTGCATATATGTTCAGTATTGTGAATTCTTCATGGTGAATTGTACCTGTGACTAAAATGTAGGATCCATCTATGTGTCTTATGATTTTTTTTGGTTTGAAGTCCACTTTGTCCGACAGCATAATTGCTACCCCTGCCTGTTTCCTGGTTCCATTAGCTTGCAGAATTTTGGACCAGCCTTTCATTTTTAAGATGTGCCTATCTTTTGTGGTGAGATGAGTTTCTTGAAGGCAGCAGATTGATGGGTTGTGGTTTTTAATCCAAGTTTGTAATCTGTGTCTCTTGATCGGTGAGTTAAGCCCATTGACATTTAATGTTATAATGGAGAAATTATTTTTAATTCTGGACATATTTTATGTTTAGTGAATTTTTTAAGCTTATTGTTTGATGTTTATGTTCTGGTGGTATTATACTTCCCTTCTGTCCTCCTGGATATGCTTGTTTTTTTCTCCAAGTTTGCATATCATTTCTAGCATTTTTTGAAAGCCTGGTTTGGGAAACATGTATCCCTTCAAGTTGTCTTTGTGCTGGAAAATTTTTCTTTCTCCCTCGTTCATGACAGATAGTTGTGCCGGGTATATCAGTCTGTGTTGGCATTTTTGCTCATTTAATACTTGAAGTACGTCTCTCCAAGCTCTTCTTGCTTTTACTGTTTCTAACGAGTAGTCATTTGTTATTTTAATAGGTTTGCCTTTAAAAGTGACTTGCTTTTTTTCTCTTGAAGCTCTGAGCACCTTTTCTTTGTCTCGAATGTGGAGTGTTTAGACTATTATTTGCTGTGGCGATTTTCTATCTTGGTCGTATCTGTTTGGAGTGTGAAATGCCACTTGTATTTGGATGAGCCTCTCATTCTTCAGTTGAGGGAAGTTTTCCTTTATGATAATTTTAAAAATTTCCTCAGGTGTGGTATTTTGGGATTCTTACTCTGGTATTCCATGAATGCGCATGTTAGGCTTCTTCAGGGTGTCCCATATCTCTTGAACGTTCCTCTCAAGGAGGAACATTCTCTTTCATTGAGTTGGTTAATTCTCCCACTTTGTCTTCAAGATCTGAAATTCTATTTTCTGCTTCGTTAGTTCTGCTGATAAGACTCTCTGATGAGCTTTGGCTTGTAGATAACTTTTCTTTTAGTTCAATTTTAAACTCTGCCTGAGACTGTTTTAACTTCTCTATGCTTATTTTTGTTTCTTGAACTGTTTTTCTCAACTCCTCCAAGTGCCTGTTGTGTTCCTGTTCAAAGTGGTTGATGCAGTTGTTTGACTCCTCTTTGATTTCCTCTTTCATAGTATTAATCATGGTAATGATCATACTTTGAAAGTCGTGGTCTTGGGTCTGGCTTTCTTAGCTGTTTTCTGTGAATTTGTTCTGGTTGGAATCCATCATTAAGGGGTTAATTCTTTCGGTGGGAGCTTGGCCTTCCTGGGTTTTGTTTCTCATGGATCTGCACTTTGACTTTGGCATTGTTGTTTTGTCTTCTAGGGGCTTTCAGTTTCTGTGTGTTTTTGACTGAACTGATTTAGTTGGTATTACTACACTTGGGCAGTTATTACTGGTGCTTTCGTTGGAGTTGGGTATGTTTGTCTTTTATTGTTATTTCCTAATTGAGGCTATACGGCTGTTAGTACATCAGTTAAGTCAGGTTAAGTAGACAGTGGGTGAATATTAGTATGGTAGTGCACTTTTACGATTTAGTATCTTGGTGATATGTGAGAGTGAGTGGTGTACTCCCTGGAGTTGTATATGTTTTTGGGGTGGCTGTATGGAAAAGTTACTCTACAGTGATTAATATTAGAAAGGAACAGTAAGGTGCAAAAAAGGAGGTTTACTTATCTTTGGACTGGATGTGAAGAATCTCTCCCATGTGATAGGATGATTTTAGAGGTTTCAGATGTATAGGCTTTGACCCTTAGAACTTTGCTTGTGTTTCATTTGGACTGTTTAATTCTGAGTAGCAGTGTGTCTTCCGTAGACCATGTGCGTGGGTCCCCGGTGGGCCAGAGAGGCAGAGGGGCTGATATTGATGTCCGAATTCTTCACCTGGGGACGGTGGACTGGGAAGTGCAGTTGGGTGGCCAAGGTGGGCAGGAGGGAGAAAAGCTGTTTGATTTTTTGTAACAGTTTCTTTATCTCAGTTTCAGCTTTCTCCTCTGATTTTCCTAATTTCTGCTCATCTAGTGCTATTGGGATTGGAACGTTCTTCTCTTTCTAAAACTTTAAGTTGCATTCTTAAATTATTTACTTGGGATGTTTCCATTTTTTTTATGTAGGCATCAATTACTATATACTTCCTCTTAGGACAGACTTTACCATGTCCCAGAGATTTTGATATCTTTTATTTTCATTATCATTCACTTCTCAGAATTTTTATTTTCCATTTTTACTTCTGACTGAAACCATTCCTCATTCAGTATCATGGTATTTAATTTCCAATAATTTGTGTATTTTCTGACCTTTGCTTTGTTGTGGATGTTTCTTGACTACACAGTAGCCCAATAAGATCCAGGATATGATTTCAACTTTCCTGTACATGTGGAGACTTAATTGTAGCCCAATATGCAATCTATTTTGGGGAAAGTTCCATGCGATGCTGAGAAGAATGTGTATTTCTTGGTGTTTGGGTGGAAGATTGGGTAGAGATTGGTCAGGTCCATTTGGGTTATGTTTTGATCCAGCTCCAATGTGTCTCTGTTCAGATTTTGGTCTGTTGACTTATCCAGTGTTGAGACTTTGGTGTTGAAGCCCCCTATGATTATCATATTTTGAATTGATTTGTTATTTTAGATGTTATAGTGTTTGTTTCATGAATGTGCCAGAATTTGTATTAGCTGTGTATATGTTTAGTATTGTAATGCCTTTCTGATGATTTGTTCCTTGATAAATACATAGAATCCTTTGTGTTTTTTATGGTTTCTTTTGGTTTAAAGTCTATTTTGTCACATACCAATATTGCTACACCTTCTTCTTTCCTTGTTCCATTGGTTTGAAGTACTTTTGACCAACCTTTTGCTCTGAGAATGTGCCTCTTTCATGGTAGTGTGTTTCGTGAAGGCAGCAGATTGATGGGGTGTGAATTTTAATCCATGTTTGTAGCCTATGTCTTTTGATTGTAGAGCTGCTTTGACATTCAGGGTTGTAATTGAAAAAATGTCTGTTGACTCCTGACATTTTATATTTTGTGGTTTTTATGTGTGTATATCTTTTCTTGGAATTTGTGCTTGTATTATTTTTCCCTTCTTTCCTTCAGACTTAATTATCTTTTCTAGTATCTTTTATAGGCTTGGATTTGTCGGTCATATAAGCCTTCAGCTTGTCCTTATCGTGGAACATTTTTCTTTTACCTTCAATAATGACTGATAGTTTTCATGGGTATAAGAGTCTGGGTTGACATTTGTATTCATTCATGACTTGTAGTATATCTGTCCAAGCTCTTCTGGCTTTTACTATTTCCATTGAAAAATCACCTGTTATTTTTATAGGCTTACATTTAAATGTGACTTGGTTTTCCTGTCTTGTAGCTCTCAACACTTCTCTTTATCATATGTTTGTAATATTTTGACTATTGTTTACCATGGTGTGTTTATATTTTGGTTATATATAATTGGTGGGTGATATGCCTCTTGTAATTTGATAGGGATCTCTTTCCTTAGATGTGGAAATTTGTCATTTAGGGTACTGTCACAGTCTGCATAGTTACTGGTAAATCACCATCAAACAGTTTAAGGTAACAAGGGGTTTATTTTCTTACAATAGTCCAGTTACAGTTCATATTCCACCTTGATGGGAAAGCATGCACCAACACAAGGGCCTAGGGAACTGACCACACCATCTCCACATAACAGCTGAGAGAGGGACAATCCTTACTTGCCAGACCAGCATGTCTGGCCAAGTGTATACAAGGATGTCAACTCTCTCAACAAGTTCTCTGTATTTTATTCCAGGGCATAATACCACCCACCATGGGCTGGGCCTTCCCCATCAGCTAGACAATCTCCTGCAGGTTTGTTCTGGGCTGAACTCAACAACCAATTCTCTACAAATGTGCACAGAGTTCAAACCCTCAGCTATCAGTTGACACCTGTGCCTAACAATGATAGTGTGAAAATTTCTTTCAGTATGGCTTTTTGAGTTTCTTATTCTGGGATTCCATGAATGTACACATTTTGCTTCTTCAAGATGTCCCATAACCCTTGAATTTTATCCTCAAGTGTGTTTTTGGCATTTTACACTTCTTTGATTAAACCAATATGTTCTGCCATCTTATCTTCTATTTCTGATATTCTATTTTCTGCTTCCCTAGTTCTGTTGGTATGACTCTCTGTTGAGTTTGGAGTACAGTTAGCTTGCTTTTAATTTCAAGTTTAATCTCTCCATGAGATTTTTTTCAACTGCTCTATGCCTAGTTTCGTTTCTTCGACTGCCTTTTTCATTTTTCTGGGTACCTGTTTTGTTCCTATTCGTGTTGGCTTACATGGTCAAAATTTTCTAGAGTTTCCTCTTTCATTGTTTGATATAATAAATCAGGCTTTGAAAATCATTATCTGGTTATTGATTTCTTGGGCTAATATCTATGGAGTTATTCTGGTAGGAGTTCGTCATTATGGGGTCAGTACTTTTTGTAGGCAAAAAGGGTCAGTACTTTGTTGTCTTGGTTATTGATGTATCTTGTGGATTTACATTGTGGCTTGGGCATTTTGTGTTTGATCTTTAGTACCTTGTCTTGGTGGATGTTTTTGAACCAGACAGAATCACTGCACTTGAAAGGTTATGTTCCTGTTTCTCTCGCTCTTAACGTGTCAGTCTACAGTTCCTTAGTGCTAGTTCATGGTAAGGTTATTATATGCTGAAAAAGTATATAAACTGAGCTGGAGAGATGTCTCAGGGTTAAGACTCAGGCTTGCAAGCAGAAAGTTTTGAGTTCTAATCCCAGGTCCCACATCAAAACACCAGGTGGAAACTGTGATGGCGTACATTGCCAGCCCTGGAGGGCAGAGCCTAGGAAATCCCAGAGTGAAGTAAAAAGGAGGTGGTAGTAGTAGCAATACAGGATGATTCCAGAAGTCATCCTTGTGCCTCCACAGGGACACAGAGTGCCTCTGATTCACACACACACACACACACACACACACACACACACACACACACACAAACACGCACATGCACAAAATAAGTAAAAACAATAATTTCCTTTTAAGAAATATGTTATAAACTCTGCTCTAGTTAAGGACATGAAAGAATTTAGGTCTAGATTTGATTGGGAGGCTTAAGATTGTTTCAAGGATATTCCAAGGTTAAGCTCTGTAATACCTACTGTAATCAGAAAGATTATAAACAAGAGGGAGGGGAAGAGGGCCCCCCAGAAAAAAAGGAGAGAAGGAATCATGCTTCAGTAGGAAAAATAGGTCATCAACAAGTATTGCATGTAAGTAGTGAGACATCTGGTGAAGCTCACTCTCACTTCCCTTCCTGCAACTGAAGAGGTTTGAGCTCACCAATCAGGGATAGTATAGGCACTGGCAGATAGATGGGAAACACCCTGCAAATGGGACAGTGACTTCCCCTCCCCAACTTACTGTGGTCCCCTACTGCTATTCCGTCTACCTTTGAATCTCCTCTTACAGGAAGATATTCATTTAAACAGCCTTTTACCTTTTTTAGGAGGTGACCTTCAATACCAATCAGAAAGGAGATTGTTGTTATTGTTATTTCTTAGATGAGGCTATTAGATAGTTAGTATGGGGGGTGAACAGTAAGTGCACTTTTACTATTTAGTACATTGGTGATATGTGAGGGTACGTGGTATAGTCCCTGAAGTTGTATATATTTTGGGGGTGGCTATATGGAAAAGTTACTCTACAGTAACTAATAATTGAAAGGAACAGGGTGGTAAAAAGGGGGGTTACTTATCTTTGGGATGGATTTAGAGAATCTCTCCCATTTGATAGGATGAATTTAGAGGATTTCAGATGTGTGGCCTTTGTCTCCTAGAGCTTTACTGAGGTATCCTTTGTACTTTGTTGAATTTTGATGAGCAGTGAGTCCTCCCTGGACTGGGGCATAGTGTGTCCTCGCTGGATTGTGTGCATCCCAGGCGGGCAAGCAGAAGGGGTAGGAGCTGGCAGTGGGTGCAATGAACCTTGGGAAACTGGGGGTGTGGCCCAGGGGTCCTCCCAGCCTGGAGCAGTGTCTGTTCCGACTGGCTGGTGGGATGATCTGGGACCAGTGGGTTACCTGGGGCTTAGGGGGTGAGCAGGGTGTATTTATCTGGGGTGCAGTGTGTCCTCGCTGGACTGCACTTATCCTGGGTAGCGAGTGGAAGGGTAGTCAGATCTTTTTTTTTATTATTAATACATTTTTATTATTATTTCAGCTCATACAAACTTAATAGGTACACCAGTTCCCTCCCTCCCTCCTCCTCCCCCGAAACCCCCTGCTCCCCCTCCCCTCACCACTCCCTCCCATCTCCCAGTGCCTCCCACCCGAATTCCAGAGAGTCCTTTCTTGTGCATGCCTGATATTCCTCTGGGCCATCCTCTCCAATGACGTACAAGGACCCAGTGGCCTTTCCCTGAACCCTTTCCTGTTTTCCCCTTAAGTATAGGAACACTGCTGTGGCTGCCAATCCCTTGCCTCCAAGGATCTTGGTGCCTTTAGCAGATGCTAGACTTGTGAAGTCAATAGTGTGTTGGACATTGCGCAGGGCATGTAAAGTCCAATTATGATTGCTTCAGCCCTGACGTGTATGGAGTATCTTGCATATCATTGCTCTTCCCATCCTTTTGCTCTTACACTCTTTACCGCCCCCTCTTCCGCAAATGTCCCTGAGCTTCGGATGGGGAGAGATTAGGCTGGCCTAGTTCTAGGGGTTGATATAGAGTCTCTGAAGTTCTGGATGTGGTTGTTGATTTTCTTTTTGCAAGTTTTGCTGCTCCTGCAATGCCCTTCACTCCATCCTGATGGGCATTGTATGTCTCCCCTGGCAGAGACAAAAAGCTGTTAAACTAGAGTCTTGTTATAAGAGCACATTCAAAAGTAGATGTAATAAAGTGAGGAAACCACAAGTGAGGGAGGGGTCTATCAACCATTTGCAAACTGGTTACTTTTTATCTGCCAGACTATATGCCCTCCTCTCTGGTGAGATCATACCCCATCACTTGTAAATGATCCGTAACGAAAGTCTGTGAACTTAATCAGATGTCTCATTACTTATTTGAGTCCTTGATGGAGGCCTATTTTCTCTGCTGTATCATGGTCCCCTCTCTCCTTGTTCCTGGTATGGCCCTCCTACCCCATCCCTCCTGTTCATAATCCTTGCAATTACTGTAGGTATTACAGAGATTTTTCTTTGAGAGTCTCTAGGTGGGGTGGGTGGGTTTGATACTAGGAGCCACCTATTAGGGAGTACATACGGCGCTTAATTTTCTGGGTCTGGGATACTTCACTTAATATTATTGTTTCTAATAACATTCATTTCCCGGAAAATTCCAGTAATTCATCATTTTTGATGACTGAGTAGTACTCCATTGTATAGATGTACCACAGTTTCCTTATCCACTCGTCAACTGTTGGACATTTGGGTTGATTCCATGACTTTGCTATTATAAACAGTGCTGCTATGAACATGGTCGTGCTTGTGGTATCGAGGTGAACCTCTGTTGTATGGGGGGTTATTCCCAAAAGTGAAATAGCAGGGTCATATGGCATTTCAATCTTTAATTTCTTTAAGAATCTCCAGACGTCTCGCCAGAGTGGCTGTATGAGCCTGCATTCCCACCAGCAATGTAGGAGAGTTCCCCTCTCTCCACATCCTCTCCAGCATTTGTTGTTGTTTGTATTATGGATTTTTGCCATCCTGACCGGGGTGAGATGATATCTCAGGGAGGTTTTGATTTGCATTTCCCTGATGGCTAAGGAAGTGGAGCATTTTTCAGATATTTGTTAGACATTTTAATTTCATCCCTGGTAAAATTTGTTTTCAGTTCCTGGGCCCATTTTTTAATTGAGCCATTGGTTTCCTTGGTGTTTAATTTTCTAAGTTCTTTGTGCACTCTGGACAGCAGAGCTATATCAGATGTGTGGTTAGTGAAGATTTTCTCCCATTCTGTGGGTTGCCTTTGAGCTCGTGTTACAATCCCTTTATCTGAACAGAAGCTCTTTAATTTCACAAGATCCCAACTGTTGAGAGTTGGTAGCAGTGACTGTGCCATTGGATGTCTGTTTAGGAAATGTTGGCCTAGCCCAATCAGCTCGAGGGAGTTCCCTATCCTTTCAACTATGGTTTTTATAGTCTCTGGCCTGATATCAAGGTCCTTGATCCATTTGGAATTAAGTCTTGTACATGGTGACATGTACGGGTCCAGCTTTAATCTTCTGCATGTGGAGATCCAGTTTTGCCAGCACCATTTGTTGAAGATGCTGTTCTTTTTCCATTGGATTGTTTGGGCCTCTTTGTCAAAGACCAAATGGCTGTAATTTTGTGGGCTTATATCTGGGTCTTCAATCCTTATCCATTGATCTGTGTGTCTATTTTGGAGCCAGTACCAGGCTGTCTTTATAACTATGGATTTGTACTATAGACTTAGGTTTGGTATGGTGAATCTCCAGCAGTGAGGGACCAATGATCTGCAATTTCAGCCCTGAAAGGCAGAGTCTGGGAAACCTCAAAGCAATAAGTTAGTAGAGCCAATCCAGAATGATTCCTTATGTCACTGTTGCAGTTCACCTTCATGGTTGCTGATAAATCACCATCAAATGGCTTAAGGGAACAACAAGAGGTTATTCTCTTAAGAAAGACTGGATACAGTTCCTCATCCAACTTTGCAGTAGAGCTCACACCGACACCAGGGTGGAGGGAACTGGCCATACCATCTCTACATAGCAGCTAAGAGAGGGACAGTCCTTAATTGCCAGACCACCATGTGTGGCCATGTATACATAAGGATATCTCTAAAACCAGAAATACATGGATGACTTTGCCAAGACTGGCCTCCTTGAATCACAGCTGATTCAGCTTCTCTGTGCTGATCGTAGGAAAAATCTCTTTCACTCCTGGCCAGTTGCTCTACAGGAGAGGGGAATTTGAAGAGCCACTAAAAGATGGAAAGACCTCTCATATTCATGGGACAGCAGAACTAAAGATTCAATGACATCTCGTGTAAAGTCCAATAACATTCTTCTCAGAAACAGAAAAAATTATAAAATTCCTGTGGCAGCATAAATGGCCTTGGAATACCCAAAGAAATGTTAGTGAAAAGAATAATAATAGAGGTGTCTTAATATCCAATTTCAAGTTACACTTCATAGCCATAATGGTTTAATTTAGTGGCAACACAGTACTATCACTAAAATAGACATGTAGAATAATGGAATAGAATAGAGGAACAGAGATGAACACACATATGTACAATATCTGATGTCCACAAAAATACCAAAAATATACAATAGAGAAAAGACATCCTCTTCAGCAAACAGTGCTAAGAAAACTAGCTATCCATATGTAGAAGACTGAAACTAGACACCTATTTGTCACTCTATATTTCAAGCAATTAAAAATAATTTAAAAACCTTAATGTGAAACATAAACCTGAAAACATACAGAAAACACTTTAAGCAATGATTTTCTGAATTGGACACCAGTAGCATGGGATATAATGATGAAAATAGACATATGAGATTTCATGAAATTAAGAAGTGTCTGTAGATGGTAACCATCCTGCAAATGAGACACTGACACTCCCCCCCCACACACACACACTGCTGTGTCCTACTCCTATTCTTCCATATACCTTTGAGTCTCCTCTTATAGTAAGATCTTCATTTAAACAGTCTTTTATCTTTGGTTAGGAGATGACCTATACCGATCAGGATGCAGCCAAGGGCAGTGCAGGAAAAGCAAAACTGAAAGCAACAACAAACCATAATTCAGAACCCCAATGACTCTACATTAATCACCTGGAACCAGACCAGCCAAATCTCTCCCCATCTTAAAAGCTCAGGGAACCTTGTGGAAGAGGGGTGGCAAGATTGTAAGAACCTAAAGATGGGGATGACAAATGATATGCAAGATACTCCACACAAGTTAGGGCTGCAGCAGTCAGAATTGGACTTTGCTTGACCTGCACAATGGCTGACATGTCAATGACCTCCCAAAGTCTGGCATGGATCACAGAGGAGAAGGCTCCAGACAGTAGGATCCTTAGAGGCAAGGGATTAAATAGTCATAACAGAATTCCCATACAAATGGGAAGCCCAAGAAGGGGCTCTGGGCTATGCCACTGAGTCCTGAACCCTCACTAGGGTGGAGGACTTAGAGGGAGGTTTGGCATTCACACAAAAGGATGCTCCAGGGGATAGGAGGGAGGAAGGGGAGGCACTGGGAGAGGGGGAGGGAGGAAAGTGAAAGGAAGGGAGAAAGGAGGGAGAGTGCAAGGGGGGACAACTGGGGAGGGGAAGAGAGAGGGAGAGTATGGAGGTACCTATTGAGCTTGTATGATTAGAAAAAAAATAAAATGTGGGAGAAAAATATAAAAAAAGAAGTGTCTGCTATTTACAATAGCAAAGTCATGGAATCAACCCAAATGCCCAACAGTTGACGAATGGATGAGGAAAATATGGTACATTTATACAATGGAATACTACTCAGCCATCAAAAAGATGAATTAATGAAATTTTCTGGGAAATGAATGGAATTAGAAAAAAATATATTGAGTGAAGTATCCCAGACACAGAAAATTAACTGCTGTATATACTCCCTAATAGGTGAATCCTAGTACCAAACCCACTTAATGACATATTCAAAGCTAAATCTCTGTAATACCTATGATAATCACAAAGATTATAAACAGGAGGGAAGGGGAAGGAGCACTCCCCCACAGAAATAAGGAGAGAGGGGAGCATGCTTCAGTAGAGAAAATAGGTCACCATCAAGTATTGCAAGTAAGTAGCGAGATATCTGGTTAAGCTCACTCTCACTTTCCTTCCTGGTCACCTGCGACTGAGGGGGTTTGATCTCACCAATCAAGGAGGGTATAGAGACTGGCAGATAGATGGTAACCATCCTGCAAGTGGGAGACTCACCCTCCCCCCCTCACTGCGGTCTCCTATTCCTATTCCATCTACCTTTGAATCTCCTCTTATAGTAAGATCTTCATTTAAATAGCATTTTATCTTTGGTTAGGAGGTGACCTCCAATACCAATCACCTGGAACCAGACCAGCCAAATCAGACTTTGCGTGACCTGCACAATGACTGACATGTCAACGATTCCCCAAGGTCCAGCATGGATCACAGGCACTAGGATCTTTTGAGGCAAGGGATTAACAGTCATAATAGTGTTCCCATATTAAAGGGGAGTCCAAGAAAGGGCTCTGGGCAATGCCACTGAGTCCTTACATCTCACTAGAGTGGAGGACTCAGAGGGAGGTTTGGCATTCACACAAAAGGATGCTCCAGGGAATCGGAGGGGGGAAGGTGGAGGAACTAGGAGAAGGGGAGGGAGGGGGGTGAAAGGAAGGGGAAAAGGGGGGGAGGGTGCAAGGGGGACTGGGGAAGGGTGGAGGTAGGGAGGGGAGCTTGTATGATTGGGGAAAAATAACTAAATATAAAAAAAGAAGTGTCTGTAGAAAGACAAATGTAATATGTTTTCTCTTATATATGGATGCTAACATTGATCTCCTGACTCAAGTAGTTGGCTTGGAATTCCTGTCCTGTAAGATTCGGAATATTTGAAAGGGACTAATGAGCAAGAGGGTGGGAAGGAAAGATTAGGGTGAATGGGGGGAGGGAGAAAGGGGG